>JAZGLO010003590.1:0-32083 GCA_036873155.1 Biomphalaria sudanica
ATTTTCTAGCCATTTTTATTGCTCATGTGTTGTATTTGAATTGTATGCCATTCTAACGTAATCAGTGTTCCTTCTATTCAAAGCTCAACAAATTTTTACTAACTAGACTTAATTTATCCAAATAGAGGAGACATATGCTTCATTGTGTGTTTAAGAGATATTGTCAGGGTATATATACTTAGTATCTCATCACACATGATGTTTCAGATTGCCTTCTGCACAGGTTTTCAATAACCTACAAAATGTTCACATAAACACTATCTGGCTGTTTGTGCCTTCATCTTAAGTCTGGTTTATTGTCTTGAAAGGTTATCTGTTTTTGATTATTTCTTTTCATTCCATTCATGAATGCTAATTTACTTTATTTGTAATACTTCTAAATAGAAATTTGAATTTAGAAAAAGACTATAGGGTTAGTGTAGAATGACATAATGTGAAACATAATAACACAATTTTAAAAAAAATTAAGAAAAGAATTAGGTTTTTTGTGTAAAACCACATGTATAACTTTTAATTTTTTTATGTAACACAAGTTATAGTCAACTCTCAATGCAATGTGGTCAATAGCCATTGATTTTTTAATTGTCGATGTTTTAAATGTACATAGACATAATGTACAAGAAGTGTTTTATGCTCATTTGTTTCTGATTCTCTACATTTACAGATAAAATTCTAAAGAAAATTAAAGCACAAATGTTGCTTTACCATCAATTAAAAAAAGGAACATTAGTTTGTCCTTGTTGCTTCTGTCCACTGAGTGGATTTATCAGGGAGTAATTTTATCTGACCACACTTGCTTAAGTACATTAGTTCATCACTTGTACTTTTTTGAAAATTATTTCAAATGACCACATCTACTTTTGTTTGAGCTGAAATCTTCAGTGTTCAGTTGGGGGCTTGTTGAGATTTATCATTTCTAAATTGTCGGTTTTATTTAATTGTCTATATAAATTTATTACATTGTTAAACAAATGTGATCTATCTGATGATTGGTTAGGACTCTTTGAATTCTGCAGAGATATAGCAGTGCACAGCTTATAGATTTGTAATCTTATGGTTAGGGTTATTGAACAGTGTGACCTCCTCCTCTTCCTCATCGTAACAAAAAGTGTAGGTCAGTTCAGAGTGGAATTCATACATGTTTAGCACAAATTTTGCCTAAGTTGATGTGGAAAGACAGAGTGGCAGTGTCAGATACTTCTATGGAAAGCTTGATCAATATTCACATTTTTGTGTGTAATTTAGAAGAGAAAAAAAAAATAGACCCTCCCCCCAATTTTCTTTTGTCAGTGAGACAATTTGTTGTTTTTTTATTCTTCTCCATTCAATTATGATTTTCATCTGTTGAATGTAACAACTACAGATCTGTCTTTTTTTTTTTGTTGAATTTCAAACATTAAATGTTAAAATATATTTGAAATGTCATTGCTGCCCTCCCCTTTTTTGAAATGTATTAGGCGAAAATGTAATGTTCAGTTGTAAAACATTGTATTTTCAAATGTGTAACAAGCTTTTCACATATCAAGTTATTTTTGTTAAGTTTCTAGGATTCCTAAAAAAAAAAAACAGGGACTATAAAACTTGTGACTGTCATTAAATTTGTATGAATGAAAATGTGAAAGTAGTTCAACAACAAAAGTAGAACCTAAAAGTAAAACTGTTTTTAAAAACATTTTGTTTGTTATTTGAACCTCTGGAGGCTGTTGTGATATATTATGTACAGAACTAAATACTATACCTACCTATATATATAAATCTACTTGATCAAATATCAATATTTAAAAAAAAAATGTATTGTTGCTGCCTTTTCTTGTTCCATTTCTTGAAGCCTACCTTAGGCTTAGGCTGTGGGATGGTGACAGTTGTTGTGGGAATGGGTCACTTAGTGTAAATAACAGACAAGCTTGGCAGCGGACAGAACTAGTTGTTGTTAATTCTCAGACATTGTAGCATAGATTTGTTTTCAAAGTTCAATGTGCCAAGAGTTGTTCTTTTTTTTTTTTTTTTTTATGTTTGGTTCTGCTCTTTGTAAGAGAGCAGCAATCCATCTGGTTCTGACTTGTGAGACAAGCATTCTGTCACAGACATGATTCTTCTTCAATGTGATGCTTTTTTTTTTGTTAGAATTAGAAAGTCATTGATGTATTTGTTTTTTAATTATTAGATTAGATTCAAAAAATACAATTAATAGTTACTTGCTTTGGTTTGAGAAAAAAAAGTAGCCTTAACCTTAGAGAAGACAACACAACAAAAAATACAACAGCATAAGATCAAGTGATTGTTGGACACCCTCCAATGACTGTTAACAAAAGGTGCCAGTTTTTTTTTGTATATTAACCATGCACAAACACATCGGTTTTGTTTTTAGATTGCACTAAAATAAAATTAATTTTTCCCTTGTAAAGTTAACATTTTTCAAAATGAATTTGTATCAAACATAAGTAAAGTTCCCCTGTGGAAATATTATTTCTAGTCTGGAAATAACTTTCTTTTCCTGCATCTTATTTCTATACGACTGCCCATGATCGGACTTCACCTATTCATTGTTTTTGAGGCACCCTAACCGCTGACTGCCCATGTTCGAATTTAGCTTTTCTTCAATCTTACACTGTGCCTAGTTGCAGATTATGAGACAGCCTACTGCCCATGATTTGACATGAACACTACTCGGTTATTATAAGACATCCACCAATATGACTGCCCATGATCAGACTTGATAATAAGTTTTCCGCCGAGCGGACTTCCTGTGTGCCGACTTTCTTTCTGTGCTGTAAATTTAACTGCCCTATGTAAGATAATGTTCAAAAAGTGTTGGGGCCTCCACAAATATACTTCCCCAGAGCCTCGACATAAATACCGCCCTGGAAATATATATAAGAAATGCAAACTCAAAAAATATATATTTTGCTTTGCTCGCTAGAAAAATAAAAAATAAGTATCTTCGATGGTCTTAGGCGACCCATGGAGTAATGCATAAAAAAAAACATTTCTATATAGAAATATAGTCCAGTGAGGTTATTCTTGAACAAAAAATATAATATAATAACTGTGTGAAAAGGGCGTTATGTAAAAAGAAAAATTTTTTGTAGTCAAGATCTATTAGTTCTCGTGCAAACAAAATAATAATAAAAAATGAACTACTCCCATTTGCTAACGATGGATCTCAAAATAGAACGAGACAGCTGGAGGTCACTCACGAAGGCCGCGGATACACATTTGAGATAAAAAGAAAATCTGCTGCCGAGGACAAACGCAGACGGCGAAAAGAAAATCCAAATCGACCGCCTGCGAACAATGGTTATGCTTGCCCTGGATGTGGCAAAATATGTAGGTCACTGCTGGGATTGCGCAGCCACCGGAAATACTGCATTCCTCATTAATTTTCGGACTCGAACGGTGCAGGAGGATGTAATCATACTCTGATGTGTTTTATGTACAACTGAGGTGTCGCACAGGTGAAGTCTTAGTGTGTGTGTGTGTGTTATATATAGTAAGTATAGATAGGAGTAATGTTCCTTGTTTCTTTGTTTCTGTGGCATTTTACGTCTAGAGAGACGATCTTTTCCCTTTGCAACTTCTTGTGTGACTAAAGAGGCCAATCCTTGATACACTGCTGCGATCGCAGGTTGGGCATATGTAATCACTAGGCGCCATTGCATTTTCACCCTTCTTTCTGTTTCTGTTGTGTATGACATCTAATTAGTGGAAAGACAGTACACACCGCCAAAGGGCAGCTAGGGAGTCCGGGGGGAGCGCTATTTATTTCCGTTATTTTAAGCTTTAAAAATCCATATTCTGAGTAGCCTGCTACCCTTCCGCTTAAAAAATTCAAAAACCAAATCTGCTATTCAATGGAGTCCAGCGACTGGTAGAAAATGGTAAAATGCTTAAGTTTTTGTATTGGAGGGGGAAGGGAAACAACGAAACCCACTTTGGCTACGCTCATGAAGTGTAGTTTGCTTATGTTGGCTGCACTGGGGCAGTAAGTAAAGTTTCCCTTTCAGACTATGAGGTCTGAGGCAAGTGATGGTTTGAAGACCCTTCCCTCCCGGCTACGCCCATGTGTTATATTATAGGTGTAAGCCTAATTCTCTACAAATATATATAAAGTTTGATAACGCAAGAGAAAGCAGAACGGTTGGAGAGGTAGTTACTTCATGTGAAAAGCTCTTGCCTCCTCCAAGTACATTCTCAAAAACGCAATTTGTTTATGAATATACCATGAACCATTATATAATATATAAATCTCCTTTCAATAAATATTGGATGTGACCGCGCTATATATATTATTATTTAATTATTTTCATCATTAATGACTTCATACTAAACATAAGTTTGCCATTTATTGTAATTGTATAAAAATTGATTTAGATCTAAAGTTATTTTTTAATTAAATAATATATTTTTAAGCCTTAAGTGTAGTATTTTTAGATCTATGTTATTAAAAATTAACAAGAAGAAACTTGCTTTTTCTTTTCAAATCGCAGAAAGTAGAGCTTTATACCCATATTGAGGTGTGAATAAGTTGGGTGTTTTGTAATTTCGCGGCTGTGTGTATGTGTTAAAGCTAAATTCTATTAAGTATTGTTAAAGAGCTAATCGTCGCGCCTATTTTTTTTTTTTTGGCTTTATATCAATGTTTTCTAACTTAACCTCTCTCGTCCCTCTTTTTGGTTAAATTTCATTGGAACCATTAAAAGATGGGGGAGGGGAGGAGCAAAAACAAAATGGGAGTTCCATCATAGCCCATGTCGACCAGCAAAATGATTAGGCCAAACACAACATCGAAGACATCAAAGCAGTCCCTGCCGCTCGTGCATAGCAGAAAGGACGGTCTAACGTTTTGCTATTGCTAATACGTACAGTGTATTGTGTATGTTTTTGTTGTTGATATTTGTGTCTTGCTGCTGTCACTTTTTTTTTGGCATTTTAATGTACACATTACCTGGTCTGATTCTCCCTGTGCACATGTACCACAATTCTTGGTCTAATTTCCCTTGTGCACATGTACACATTACCTGGTTTAATTTCTTCTAATTTCTTCTGTCCACACATACCACATTACATGTGCACATGTACAACATTACCTGGTGTAATTCCTTCTATATATATAATTCTCTTCTTCCCTCAACAGGTCAAACAAGAAGTAAAGGAAAGATCACTCTGCGAATAGTCCACGAGAAAAAAAAAGTAGTCACAAAATACCAACCAAGAAATATCACTCTTTTTATATTTATTTCTACTTCCGTTTAAAAAAAAATGGGGGGGGGGGGGGGGAGGGAGTAATCTACTCTGTTGTAACAAAAAAAAAATGGGGGGGGGCCTAACCCATTTCAATCCAGTGATATTTATCATAAGACATGTTGGCCAAACTTTGACCTTGCTGATTATCAGATGTTCATACAACTAGTACTTTCTGTGTCCTGTCTCCAGTTAGAAATGAAAAGAAAGTGAAATATACTTCTGTTGGTAATGACTGCAAGAAAACAAGCTGTGTGATAATTAATTAGTATTACAAACATCAAGGATTTGTATTTAAAATCAATAACATTTCTCTGTACATTAAAACTTTGAATTATTAAGCGAATATCCTTATTAATGTCTGTCAATGATGTTTACATGGAAGTGCAATATTTGTAACTTTTGAACTAGGTTCAAGAAACTTACCTGCATGAACTTAGATGTATTCATTGATAAACAAATGTCATCTAATGACCTCTACAATAAAATTGTTGAACTAAGTCACAGTAGAAAGTTTCTCAGTGCTTTCTAGTTTCTTCCTTAGTCTAAAACCTTGTTCACTTAGCTGCACTTGTTCTGTCTTTCTACACTAAGTTGTCAAGACTAAATTTAAACATTTTAGACTGAAAGTTGACTACTAAATAAAGCAGCGATGGCATCTTTGTAAAGGTTTATTCTGGAGGCAATATTTTAAATCTACAAATACTGATGTCTCAAACAAAGATTCATTCCAAAGCCTCACAGGCGGTGGTTTTCACTGCACTCTAAAAGGTTTGAGTGCTGGAAAGACCAGTTCAATCCTCAGTCGACTAATAACTTTGGAAAGAAAAAAACTGGAGAATTCTTACAAAGACCAGGGCGCATTCAAAATTTGCTCAAAATGTCTAAGAAAGTCGCAGATGGCCTAAAAATAACTTGGCCTCTAATCACTTTGGTTAAGTCATCAGCGTATCTTGGCCTCTAATCACTTTGGTTAAGTCATCAGCGTATCCCAGTGAAACTCTTTGACATTTTGTCATACTCGTGTCATTTTGTTCATGGAAATAAGATGAAGTTGAAATATTTCGCTCTATAAAATCATTTGACACAACATTGGATAATACAATATACGTAATCATATTTGTTTTTTTTGAAGTAACGTCTGTATTATATAAGATACAAACAAGAAGTACTGATGTTGAAGAATAATCCTACTATTTATAATCTCCCGTTTGTCTTCGAAGATCCTGCACAGTCTAGAACTAATTATGAACATCTTGATGTTGGAAGACTTGGAAGGAGATTTTAGATTCTCATTGGCTACAACGGACAGACCAAAGAATGTCTTCCAATTGATTCGGATGAAGAGAAAGCAAACATTTCTATTGGTTAAAATACTAAATAGTCACCTTTTTTTGCTGACAAGGGAGTGTGATGGACGAAAGTCTTTGGTTTCAAATCGACTGAAATTTGTAACTTCAGGATTTTTCGGCCGCTCTTGAATCTAGTCAACTCAAATAGGTAACCGATTTATTGGGGGAAGTAAAGGCCGTTGTTGCGCTGGCTACATGACACACATCGCAAGCTCAAAAAGGAGGGGGGAGGGAAGGCTGATCTGTAGTAACTGATCCGAACCCTTAATAAGTTATATAGGCGTATGTTACAAATAGCATTCTTAAGTCTTTCCATTTCCTTTCCTATAATGGTATAAATTTCAGTCAGGATAGAAGATGCGATATTCAATAAACCGTTACCACTACCGCCCCTCAGAAGCAGGACATTATGGCGCGATGTACAGAACAAAAGATATTTTTGTCCGTTTCTTTTGTAAGTTTGTTATGGAATGATTCTTAAATCATGAGTGTGAGTTTGTTATGGAATGATTATTAAATCATGAGTGTGAGTTTGAAGATTGTTCAAACAATGAGTCCACGGGTGGGGTCGATTGCATCTATGAGGGGGTATAGGTCGGCACATGAGGCGTAAGTATGTCTTTATTTAGCACAGTGATGCCCAAAATATAGCTACGGCCAGCGGGCCAGATCCGGCCTGTGACGTTCTTCCATTAGGACCGCTAAAAGGTTGGCACAAAATTTAGAAAATCTCCCCTAAAAATGTTGAAAATGTATCTTTACCTAATATACTTTTTTTTTCTAATAGATTCATAGCCTATCAAGGTATTTAACATTTGAGCGTTCATGAAATAGGACTCAGAATATAGAATCTTCAAGGAAAAGCGAATGGACCTTTTAGTCGAACATGATACCATGAAAGCCAACATGTTTGTTTTTTATAAAGAAAGTGTGTCTGTTTTTTTAAATTTTCAGAAGCGTAAAAAGAAAATTCAAATACATCAGTGCCAAAGTACTAGATCCTTGGGTCTCAAATATTTAGCATATTGATTGTAAGATTATCTTCAAGTTAAGAAAAAAAACCTATGATCAGTAGAAGATGTGAATAATTCAATGGTGACTTAAATTCTTTGGGGTGGTTTTAACCCGCTAAAAGGGAAGAATGGGTTCGGCGGATACTTAATAAAATTATTTTTACGTATTTAAAATTCAAATATGAATTTATAGGCCTTAACTAAATAGCAAATAGGAATCTATTATTTCCTAAAACAAATACCTTCAACTCCGTCAGCAATAATGCCCCCGTGGGTTGAGAAAAGCTGAAATAGATTTAGAACCGTCAAGATTTAGTTTTGTTGTTCACATCAATTAGAAATTTATCCATAAAAGAGATTTGACCATTGCACAGTGAGCATGGTATAAGCATGAAAAATGCATTAAACAAAAGCAATTAAAAAAAACAAACAAATTTCCTTTTATACACTCCCAAAAACAACTTTAAAATATCTCTTCGGAAAATTCCGGCACAAAGCATAAATACTGTCCAGTAGCTGCTTTTGCAGTTAAGCATTACAGTAACTAACTCTGTAACAGTTATTCTAAATTGCTAAAAAAAAAAAAGAAAGAAAAGAATTTACAATAGACCAAACTGTGTTCTGCGAGGTCTGAAAAGTTGTTCCACAAACTACTGGAATAATTAACTGTGAATTAACATTAATCTCTCTAAAAAAATAAGAATGTGCGAAGTGTTCTGTTATGGAGAAAGAAATAATTCCTCTTATAAATTTGTACATTTTCTATGGGCAAAAACTGAAACCTGCACATGGCTCTCAAAAACGACTCTGATGGTTTTGCTAGAAATTTGAAAGTTTGGAAAAAAATACTAGCCAATTGGCCATGCAGGGAAAATACCAGTTTGTAAGTCTGGATCTATATGTGAGCAGGTCAGGGTGGCGCTACTGAGTGAGACCCTTTTTGTTTATCTGCTGTTCAACATTTATTCCTTTATAACAGTAGGCAGGTGGTAGCTCTACTGGGTGGGCCCAATCTGTGCATCTCGGTCTGCAACCAAGGGGCTAGAGTCGCCTAAGCAACCAGGCAGCACAATCAAACTAAACTATACTAAACTAGCTAACTAAAAATAAAATAACCAACTAAAATTATATAACAAACTTATATACTCTTTATTTACAACATACTTACAAAGCAATAAAAATATAGGTGAATACGAAAATGAAAATAAACTTAGAAATAAACAAAAACTATATATACGCACTACTAAATAATTAATCAACCCTTCTTAACTGAACTTAACAACTCCACTAACCGAAACCCTCTGCCGCCTCTGGATCTATGTTGCTAAATCTACAACTGATAATAACTAAACCGACCACCAAATAACCTAAATTACCCCAACACTAAACAGCAAGCTACTTGCAGCAGTAAAGCAGAACTACAGCAGACAGTTAGGCAGCCGAAATAATGGCAGTTAGGCAGCCGAAACAATGGCAGTAAGGCAGTAATAACTGCGGCAGACAGTTAGGCGTAAGACAGGAATTATAGCCTGCAATTACAAAATAAACAAACATAAGAAATATATAAAATAATCATTCTAATATTAATGGAAATACTTTTAGAAACTAAAGGTAATAAAACATTGTATAGAAAAGCAACAAGGAGATCATTAGGGATGGCAACATTGTATAGAAAAGCAACAAGGAGATCATTAGGGATGGCTCCTGGGGGGTGGGGGGTGATGCTATCCAGATTAAAGGACCTTCCAGTCCCATCATAGATAATGGCTGAGTAATTAAGCCGGTGATGCACGGCACTAATCCGTTTACATCAAAACAATCTAACAACAATCAATCCTAATTAAAATATATCAAGTAAAAATAAAACAATTTCTCAACTTACAGGCAGTCCACACAGAGAACGTCCACACAGGAACATCACTAAAAATTAACTTTCTAACTTACTGCTTGGTCACACAGACCAGCTAATCAAGCACTGACCAGCGGTCAACACCAGAAAAGGAACAAGACACGGCAGCATCCGTTCTATTTATAGAGTCAGGACATGACTCGTCTACACTAACTTTAAAGTTAAAGAGCTGGCGGGAGACAGGCATGCACTCAGCACTAGTCTAGATTGTTTACAAAAATTAAAATACAGATATAAATAGATAAAAAATTAGATCTAGGAGTGCCAGCTCACATATATAACTAAACTAGAATGAGTATGGGCTGAGTATAAATGCTAATTTTTTAAAAAAATCTATCATTCATTGATTTTTAACCCAAAAAATTATGTTAACTAATTGATTTTTCTTCTCCTTTTTTTTATCATTATTTTTTGTTCTCACAGAACCCTGACTGTGAATCAAGAATCCAAGATTTGTGTGAAAATGATTTAAATTATAAAGCTTTGTAAACATTTTGTAAGTTTTGTTGAGGAGTAATTAAAAATGAAATTTAAAAAATGTATTTCTCACATGTGATTTAATGGTATTTGTATATGTGTATATGTGTTGGGTAACATAACAAAAACATCCATAAAAAGTAAAACAACAAAGAGTATTTTATAGAAGACAAAGTAATTATTTCTTACTTAATCTTTTCTAAATCTTTACTTTAACCTTGAATACAAATGCATCTGGGAGCTAATTCTAATTTTTCTTATTCTAATTTGTTCTTGATTTCTAGTAGACCTAGACCTAGACAAAACAAACCAAAAATCACTAATCCATCACTAATAAAATATTGATTACATTTTTACTTAATTGGAGAAAAGTCTCAAGGGGCTGAAGTATAGGCCTACGCCACTGTTGGTGCGTAGATTATGGCATTCTAGCACCAATGTGCACAATTTTTGAACGCATTTTCTTTTTGTTGTCTTGCTTGTAAGCTGATGGAGCGTTTTTGTTACTATGCTGGTGAAACGTTTTCTTGAGATTCTTCTGTGTTGCCCTGTTTAGGAGAGTTAGTATGGGAGTGGAAGTCTACGCTGGTGACTAGAGTGTGTTGTGTTGTGGTTTCGAACATTAATGTGTACGTTGTGGGATAGCAAGGTGTAGAATTATTGTTTAATTAATAGATCCACAATATTAGAATGTTCCTCATAACTTAAACTTATCATTAAACATTTACATTATCAACAGTGAGTCACTTATTTATTGCAAGCACGAAGGTGCCTGGTTGAATGTCAGGGGCCCGGGCAAACGAGCTAAGGCCTTAACATAACATTTGACGAGCCACACCCCTCCTAACGTGACTTTAATATAAATGAATAATGCAGTATTTCCCCCTAACTACGCTGCCCCACCTACATACTTTACCACATAACCAATTTCCACCATCCACATCTGTTCTTTTGACGTTCTCTGAGCTTTTTTTTTGTCTACAACAATTGTACTACCCGGTAATGTATAATTATAATGTATAAAAATAAACCAACAGTTTATCTAGTACCATTGAAAACTTGAATTCTTAAATTGTGAAAAAAAATGCTGTTTTTAATCTTTTTGACAACCTTTCTAGGGCCGGCGCTGATAGATTGATACATATTATCCTTCCAACTATCCTGCAGTGATATCCAGCATGCGCCAAATACAGCTGGACAGATACTTGACTGGAACTGGAGCTAAGCCATTTCTCACATTGTAGTCTTATCAGTAGTACTTTTTTTCCCACTCATCGGGAGTTGTTTTTTTTATGGAAAAGGGCAAATCCCACCGAACACTTCCAGTTACCTGAACATTGCCTTTTTTTTTTTTTTAATCTAAAATCGCTCGTCCGGTAGTTGTCATGCCGTAATGTTTAATATATCTCTTTATCAATAATAGGCTATTAGTCTGTTATTAAGTTAACAGCAATCCTGGATATGCGGTTTGAACACTGGACTGTCGTTCGGATTTATCGATGATCCCTTGTTCAAAACCTGCCCGTTCCCATACCCCGTCGTCCTGCGAGAGGTTTGGACTAGGAAGTAAATTATCTTTAACTCTGAACGAACATCCAAAACAAGTAAAACAAACAATCAGTCTAGTTTTATCAGTAGGCCTTTTTTTCTACTCATCTGGAGGCAAACCCCACCTGGACCTTTTTATAAAGAGAGTAATCTCAGTCTAGGGCTTTAGTGCCAATATTTGATTTTGCTGCTTCTTTTGTCTGTTTGACGAGATTATTGTGATTTATGTGTCCTTGATTGTATCTCAAATATTTTCTGAGGTTCTATTAACAATAACCAACAGCAAATTAGTTTTATTCTATAGATTTGTAAATTTCTTTTAAATTTCTTCTATAAATACTAAGTAATTATTTCTTACTACTGCATATACTTAGGAAATTACAAATTATTTTCTAAATCCTTACTTAAACCTTGGAAGAAAATATTTATTAAATGCAAAGAAACAATTTATTTATTCAAGGTTAGGGTCAAACGAATTTCCTATGCTAAATGATTTCTAATTCTAATTTTCGGTCTGAAAGAGTTATTCTAAGCAGGATAAATGGTTTTAATGGTTGAGTTTTTAATGCTGCATCAGCAACATACCAGTTTTTTTTTTGACCTTTGTGTTGGATTGAATAGATAAGAACAGCAAAACCACTGGCATATATCTCAACCCTAACCTTTTTTTTAAATAGAAAACAAAATGAATAAATTACCACTGCTTGATTAGCTAATTGATTTATTTTAATCATTGATTTTTATTTTCATAGACTATGATTAATTATTTGAAATTGCAACTTGATCCAAGAATGGGAAGAGGGAGAAAAACATGTACAAAATGGAAAAAACTCCACATATACAGCCACAAATTTCTACTTCAATCTCATAGCCCAATGGAGAAAGATTAGATCAGTATAAAGGGGAGAATTAGAACTAGCGCTATCAAACCACCAACATAAAGACAAACAGATAATCTTCCAGAACGATTTCATAATGTCCAAACAATTATCAACAATAATAATTTTATAACTGTGTTGTGCATACATAGAAATGAAACATGTTACTCAGAGAAATATATTCTATGCCTTGACACACTGGAACAAAAGAGAGAAATATATACTATGCCTTGACACAGTGGAAGAAAAGTAAGAAATATATACTATGCCTTGACACAGTGGAACAAAAGAGAGAAATATATACTATGCCTTGACACAGTGGAACAAAAGAGAGAAATATATACTATCCCTTGACTCAGTGGAACAAAAGAGAGAAATATATACTATGCCTTAACATAGTGGAACAAAAGAGAGAAATATATACTATGCCTTGAAACGGTGGAACAAAAGAGAGAAATATATACTATGCCTTGACACGGTGGAACAAAAGAGAGAAATATATACTATGCATTGACACAGTGGAACAAAAGAGAGAAATATATACTATGCCTTGACATGGTGGAACAAAAGAGAGAAATATATACTATGCCTTGACACAGTGGAACAAAAGAGAGAAATATATATTATGCATTGACACAGTGGAACAAAAGAGAGAAATATATACTATATGCCTTGACTCAGTGAAACAAAAGAGAGAAATATATACTATGCCTTGACTCAGTGAAACAAAAGAGAGAAATATATACTATGCCTTGACTCAGTGGAACAAAAGAGAGAAATATATACTATGCCTTGACACAGTGGAACAAAAGAGAGAAATATATTCTATGCCTTGACACAGTGGAACAAAAGAGAGAAATATATACTATGCCTTAACATAGTGGAACAAAAGAGAGAAATATAAACTATGCCTTGACTCAGTGGAACAAAAGAGAGAAATATATACTATGCCTTGACTCAGTGGAACAAAAGAGAGAATTATAATCTATATGCCTTGACTCAGTGGAACAAAAGAGAGAAATATAAACTATGCCTTGACTCAGTGGAACAAAAGAGAGAAATATATACTATGCCTTGACTTAGTGGAACAAAAGAGAGAAATATATACTATGCATTGACACAGTGAAACAAAAGAGAGAAATATATACTATGCCTTGACATGGTGGAACAAAAGAGAGAAATATATACTATGCCTTGACACAGTGGAACAAAAGAGAGAAATATATACTATGCATTGACACAGTGGAACAAAAGAGAGAAATATATACTATATGCCTTGACTCAGTGAAACAAAAGAGAGAAATATATACTATGCCTTGACTCAGTGAAACAAAAGAGAGAAATATATACTATGCCTTGACTCAGTGGAACAAAAGAGAGAAATATATACTATGCCTTGACACAGTGGAACAAAAGAGAGAAATATATTCTATGCCTTGACACAGTGGAACAAAAGAGAGAAATATATACTATGCCTTAACATAGTGGAACAAAAGAGAGAAATATATTCTAAGCCTTGACACGGTGGAACAAAAGAGAGAAATATATACTATGCCTTGACACAGTGGAACAAAAGAGAGAAATATATACTATGCCTTGACACAGTGGAACAAAAGAAAGAAATATAAACTATGCCTTGACACAGTGGAACAAAAGAGAGAAATATATACTATGCCTTAACAGAGTGGAACAAAAGAGAGAAATATATACTATGCCTTGACACGGTGGAAAAAAAGAGAGAAATATATACTATGCCTTGACACAGTGGAACAAATAAGAGAAATATATACAATGCATTGACACAGTGGAACAAAAGAGAGAAATATATACTATGCCTTGACTCAGTGGAACTTAAGAGAGAAATATATACTATGCCTTGACACAGTGGAACAAAAGAGAGAAATATATACTATACCTTGACACAGTGGAACAAAAGAGAGAAATACATACTATGCCTTGACACGGTGGAACAAAAGAGAGAAATATATATTATATGCCTTGACTCAGTGGAACAAAAGAGAAAAATATATACTATATGCCTTGACTTAGTGGAACAAAAGAGAGAAATATATACTATGCCTTGACACAGTGGAACAAAAGAGAGAAATATAAACTATATGCCTTGACTCAGTGGAACAAAAGAGAGAAATATAATCTATATGCCTTGACTCAGTGGAACAAAAGAGAGAAATATATACTATGCCTTGACACAGTGGAACAAAAGAGAGAAATATATACTTTGCCTTGACTCAGTGGAACAAAAGAGAGATATATATACTATATGCCTTGACTCAGTGGAACAAAAGAGAGAAATATATACTATGCCTTGACACAGTGGAACAAAAGAGAGAAATATATACTATGCCTTAACAGAGTGGAACAAAAGAGAGAAATGTATACTATGCCTTGACACAGTGGAACAAGAGAGAGAAATATATACTATGCATTGACACAGTGGAACATAAGAGAGAAATATATACTATATGCCTTGACTCAGTGAAACAAAAGAGAGAAATATATACTATGACTTGACTCAGTGAAACAAAAGAGAGAAATATATACTATGCCTTGACACAGTGGAACAAAAGAGAGAAATATATTCTATGCCTTGACACAGTGGAATAAAGGGAGAAACATATACTACATGCCTTGACTCAGTGGAACAAAAGATAGGAATACATAGTATATGCCTTGACTCAGTGGAACAAAAGAGAGAAATACATACTATGCCTTGACACGGTGGAACAAAAGAGAAAAATATATACTATATGCCTTGACTCAGTGGAACAAAAGAGAGAAATATATACTATATGCCTTGACTTAGTGGAACAAAAGAGAAAAATATATACTATGCATTGACACATTAAAACAAAGTAGAGAAATATATACTATGCCTTGACACAGTGGAACAAAAGAGAGAAATATATACTATGCCTTGACACAGTGGAATAAAAGAGAGAAATATATACTATGCCTTGACACAGTGGAACAAAAGAGAGAAATATATACTACATGCCTTGACTCAGTGGAACAAAAGATAGGAATATATACTACATGCCTTGACTCAGTGGAACAAAAGATAGGAATACATACTATATGCCTTGACTCAGTGGAACAAAAGAGAGAAATATAAACTATGCCTTGACACAGTGGAACAAAAGAGAGAAATATATACTATGCCTTGACACAGTGGAATAAAAGAGAGAAATATATACTATGTCTTGACACAGTGGAACAAAAGAGAGAAATAAATACTATGTCTTGACTCAGTGGAACAAAAGAGAGAAATATGTACTATGCCTTGACACAGTGGAACAAAAGAGAGAAATATATACTATGCATTGACACAGTGGAACAAAAGAGAGAAATATATACTATGCCTTGACATGGTGGAACAAAAGAGAGAAATACATACTATGCCTTGACACAGTGGAACAAAAGAGAGAAATATATACTATGCCTTGACACGGTGGAACAAAAGAGAGAAATATATACTATATGCCTTGACTCAGTGGAACAAAAGAGAGAAATATATACTATATGCTTGACTTAGTTGAACAAAAGAGAGAAATATATACTATATGCCTTGACTCAGTGGAACAAATAAGAGAAATATATACTATATGCCTTGACTTAGTGGAACAAAAGAGAGAAATATATACTATGCATTGACTCAGTGGAACAAATAAGAGAAACATATACTATATGCCTTGACTTAGTGGAACAAAAGAGAGAAATATATACTATGCATTGACACAGTGGAACAAAGTAGAGAAATATATACTATGCCTTGACTCAGTGGAACAAAAGAGAGAAATATAATCTATATGCCTTGACTCAGTGGAACAAAAGAGAGAAATATAAACTATGCCTTGACTTAGTGGAACAAAAAAGAGAAATATATACTATGCCTTGACACAGTGGAACAAAAGAGAGAAATATATACTATGCATTGACACAGTGGAACAAAAGAGAGAAATATATACTATATGCCTTGACTCAGTGAAACAAAAGAGAGAAATATATACTATGCCTTGACTCAGTGAAACAAAAGAGAGAAATATATACTATGCCTTGACTCAGTGGAACAAAAGAGAGAAATATATACTATGCCTTGACACAGTGGAACAAAAGAGAGAAATATATTCTATGCCTTGACACAGTGGAACAAAAGAGAGAAATATATACTATGCCTTAACATAGTGGAACAAAAGAGAGAAATATATTCTAAGCCTTGACACGGTGGAACAAAAGAGAGAAATATATACTATGCCTTGACAGTGGAACAAAAGAGAGAAATATATACTATGCCTTGACACAGTGGAACAAAAGAAAGAAATATAAACTATGCCTTGACACAGTGGAACAAAAGAGAGAAATATATACTATGCCTTAACAGAGTGGAACAAAAGAGAGAAATATATACTATGCCTTGACACGGTGGAAAAAAAGAGAGAAATATATACTATGCCTTGACACAGTGGAACAAATAAGAGAAATATATACAATGCATTGACACAGTGGAACAAAAGAGAGAAATATATACTATGCCTTGACTCAGTGGAACTTAAGAGAGAAATATATACTATGCCTTGACACAGTGGAACAAAAGAGAGAAATATATACTATACCTTGACACAGTGGAACAAAAGAGAGAAATACATACTATGCCTTGACACGGTGGAACAAAAGAGAGAAATATATATTATATGCCTTGACTCAGTGGAACAAAAGAGAGAAATATATACTATATGCCTTGACTTAGTGGAACAAAAGAGAGAAATATATACTATGCCTTGACACAGTGGAACAAATAAGAGAAATATATACTATATGCCTTGACTTAGTGGAACAAAAGAGAGAAATATATACTATGCATTGACTCAGTGGAACAAATAAGAGAAACATATACTATATGCCTTGACTTAGTGGAACAAAAGAGAGAAATATATACTATGCATTGACACAGTGGAACAAAGTAGAGAAATATATACTATGCCTTGACTCAGTGGAACAAAAGAGAGAAATATAATCTATATGCCTTGACTCAGTGGAACAAAAGAGAGAAATATAAACTATGCCTTGACTCAGTGGAACAAAAAAGAGAAATATATACTATGCCTTGACACAGTGGAACAAAAGAGAGAAATATATACTATGCCTTGACTCAGTGGAACAAAAGAGATATATATATATATATATATATACTATACGCCTTGACTCAGTGGAACAAAAGAGAGAAATATATTTTATATGCCTTGACTCAGTGGAACAAAAGAGAGAAATATAAACTATGCCTTGACACAGTGGAACAAAAGAGAGAAATATAAACTATATGCCTTGACTCAGTGGAACAAAAGAGAGAAATATAAACTATGCCTTGACTCAGTGGAACAAAAGAGAGAAATATATACTATGCCTTGACACGGTGGAACAAAAGAGAGAAATATATACTATGCCTTGACACAGTGGAACAAAAGAGAGAAATATATACCATGCCTTGACACAGTGGAACAAAGAGAGAAATATAAACTATGCCTTTTCTCACATTTTTTTTTGCGAATCTTATGATTGCATTTCTATATTACAATTAAACTCTTCTTTTCAATCTATTGCAGTGGCTCAACCCAGGGCCTAACCCTAAAAACACTTAAAAATATAGAAAATGTAGGCTTACTTATTTTTAAAGTAGGAAAATAGATTAAATTAAAAAATACTATATTTCTTCTTATTTAAAATATGCCATGCTATTTCATATATTAATTTGCTTTTTTTAGTTAGTAAATAATTAATTAATTATTAAGTGGATTTTTATTATAGTGTTTGAAAAAAAAAGTGTAGGGCCTCCACAACAATTCTTTCCCAGAGCCTCGACATACTTAAATGCTGCACTGGAAATATATAAAAGAAATTTAAAGTAAAAAATTATATATTTTGCTTTGCTCGCTAGAAAAGACGAAAAATAAGTATCTTCGATGATCTTGGGCGAGAAAAGAGCTGGATGAGAAAGAGCTGTTTTAGTAAATTCTTGACATCTACAAAAAATAAAATAAAACGGGGTGCTTTGTCACGTACACAGTATCTATATTTAGCTCGTCAGCGACCTCGGGAAATTCCTTCACGCGGAGAGCATTGTGACAGAATGGATGTGATTGGTTTTGAAATATTAATTATTGTAAATTGGGCTGCATTGATTGGTTGGCATTGCAACGAGGTGCGTTAGACACATGACAACACTGTACCCGGGGAAAGGGTCTAGATTTTTAGGCAGTCTTGAATGGAACATGGTAGTGAGAACATGTACTAGAGTTTTGTATTAGAACTCAATTATATTAAATATCATTTTATTCAAGAACATTTAACCATTGTAATTATTTGTGAATAGCTTTTTCAAGTTCTGAATTAAATTAATTTTTTAGACGAAGAGAAATTTCTTCATTGAATATAGTAACATACTTAAATCGATTTAGCGATTGGCAACCTTCTGAATGATCGTATTATCAACTAGGTCTAGCTACTTCTATACGATCATCTTATTAAAAGGACGATTTCAAGATCCTCGGCAATCACGATCATTGATAGTGTGATATAGATCAAGATAATCTTCAACGTGACATCTATCATAGCATCTTCAAAGATCTTGACATCTGACATCCACTATTGATGATTGTGATATTTGGCACCTCCGACCTTCGATAAAGATCATCAAAAAGATCATCCAAAAAAATTTTTTTTCAAGATCTAAGGACAAATTTTTAAAACTTCGTCAATTACAAAACTTCGATTTTCTTCAACTTGAGAATAGTTCTACTGTGTTCAAAGGTCAGTTTGGTTATCGATATTTTATCTTATCATAGATATAGATATACGATCGAGTTTTCACTATAACTCTCGAGATCTAATATTATTATTTTGTATTGGCATTGGCAATAAGACCAATATCTTTTAACTGGCATGATACAATTTTACAAGCCCAGTAATATTTAGCTGGCATAACATAAGCCCAGTGTTATTTAACTGACACAGTAGATAAGCCCAGTATCATTTAACTGGCATTAGTATTATAGATAAGCCCAGTAGCAATTACCTGGCACTATAATCCATCAAGTAGGCATTTTTCTACTATTTGATATCAAGTCAATCGTACAAAACGATGACTTTAATACTACAAGTTCTACTAGATCTACAATCTCAAGAGAGAGAAAGTTCATAGCCTTGTACGGCTCAGCAATATTTCATTAACCTGATACGGTTGAATAAATCTACACTTCCTACAACGACTCCAGTAGTAGATATAATCCTACTGTTCAAGATTATTAGCCAGTGACGGCATAACTAACATTGTTACATTCAAAAAGTACTATATTAGTATATTCAAGTTCATATATTATAAAACACAAGAACTATACAATGGATTCAAAGCCTAGAGATAGAACACAAAGAATGTCAGAATTACTTGACAAAGGAAAAATATTGAAATTACCGCCACATGAACTAATGGTCTGGGCAAACGAGCAAACAGATATAGACGACGAAAAAGAAGTTAAAAGACGTCAAGAAGATAAAGAAGCTGAAGAAAAACAAAGAGAACATGAAGCAAAGCTACGTCAAGAAGATAATAAAGAAGTTGAAGAAAAATGAAGACAAGAAGCAGAAAAACAAAGACAAGAAGCTGAAAGACAAAGAGAATATGAGACGAAGAAACGGCAAGAAGATAAAGAAGCTGCTGAAAGACAAAGAGAACATGAAAGAGCACAAATGGAATTTGAAAAATTGAAAATGCAACA
Source organism: Biomphalaria sudanica (assembly GCA_036873155.1). Lineage (NCBI taxonomy): Eukaryota > Metazoa > Mollusca > Gastropoda > Planorbidae > Biomphalaria > Biomphalaria sudanica. The sequence continues at coordinate 20,206 of JAZGLO010003590.1, forward strand.
TGAAGAAAATAAACTAAAGTCAGACTCAAAACCAACAGTAGCCAACACTAATCAAGCAAGTTCCAATGTCTTTGATCGATATAAACTCATGTCAAAGATTCATTAATTCAATGAGTCTACAGACAACATGGACTCATACCTTATTAGATTCGAGGAATCAGCAACAACGTCTGGTTTACCAGAAGACCAGTGGTCAAGTTCCCTCCTTAGTTTACTGACAGGAAAAGCAGTTGACATTTGTTCGCAGTTGTCGGTCAACGAGCGCAGTGATTATCATGATATCAAGGACGCTTTATTACGCCAGTACGGTGCAACGTCAGACAACTATAGAAAGAAATTCTATAGCTCAAGACCAAAACAAGAAAATGATCCTCAAATTTTTGTTTCCAACATGACCATGTGGTTCGACAGATGGATATCTCTTGCTAAAGTGGAAAACACTTATCAAGCTATCAGATAACATATCATCATTGACAATATCACGCATGCTCATTCAGAAGACATCCAATCTTATATAATTCAAAGAAGTTCCACGCGGGAGGGTCTAAGTCAGTAAGAATAGCACATGAAGTTTTAAAATAAAACATTTTAATAGCTGGATAATGCACTGTAGATACCTCAGAAAATGCATTTTGTAGGCTTTTAATACCGGAAATAGTGCTTGGCGGAGGGGCTATATCTTCTATCTATCTATCTATCTATCTATCTATCTATCTATCTATCTATCTATCTATCTATCTATCTATCTATCTATCTATCTATCTATCTATCTATATATATATATATATATATATATATATATATATATATATATGCACGCACACACACACACACACACACGCACGCACGCACGTAAATAAAGTCAGTTGGTGTTAGGACTTCTTACGCATGGGCGTAACCGGGGGGGGGGGGGAGGGGGGGGTTCTTACGAAATGAAATAAAATCCCCCCTCAGGGGGGGGGGGGCAGTGGAATTTTGTGACTGATTTTTAGCTTTGATTTTGTTTATTTTAGGTGAGATTTTAATATTAAACCACCACTTGCCCAGCACAGCCAAAGGGGGGTGGTTACTTTAAAAATCCTTTCAAGGTGGTTAGTTAGTAGACTGCAAATCCGCCAAAAGAAAAATTCCCAAACCTTCTTTTAGTGACGCTGTAGTAGAAATATATTACCCCATAAAAAACAATGATATAATTTGGAAAAAAAAGTAACGCTACTCAGCTCAGATCTAGAGGATTAGATTGATTATTTATGACAGAGCTGTATGTGACAATAGGTATGATAATTGTTTGATTTTCCAGGTAACGTCCCAAGACAACATTCTGCTCAGATCTACGTCCACTTGTCTCACCGTCGCCCCAAGCAGAAAAAGCGTGGAGACAAGAAGAAACCTAAATTTCCTTAAAAAATAAATTAATAATTAAAAATGCTCGTAAATGTGCACAGCACATTCATCACTCCCATGTGCATCACCCACTTGCTCAATCGGTCACTCCCATTCACGTGCACCTCTAATTGCACGTACACAACCTACATTTCCAACCTATACGATCCTCACATGTACATTTCTCACAATGGTCATCACTACCTCCTCGTGCAGGCTTTATCTAACCCGCCATGTCCATCACTCCAATGAACACAGGTATTCTTTATCTTCCACATAATCCTAACCTATAGAATGGGCATCCTCACATTTTGTACATTGTGCACCTATCCATTCCATGGCCACCGTACAGGACTCATCTATGTGCACATTGCACCTGCACACTTTATCCAATATTCCCATGTGCATCAAGATCCAGGTTCATATATACATCTTACATCCTATCCCATGCATTACATGAGTAGGAAACATTCCCAACCCATTCTCGGGCACCTAGGATTCTCACTCGAACCCTATCCTCACCACATCATGAAGATGCATATGCGCAAATATATCGGCGCATGCATTATGATATGATCTATACCTAACCCGATATATCCTAATATTTTAACATTGAAAAAGACCACGAGGAAACCAGGAAACATAGCTTTGCCCTAATCGGGATTCGTACTAGTGACTCCTAAAATGAGATTTGATTGAGAAGCTAACGCTGTATGAAGTGATAGAACAACTACTTAAAAAAGAAACAGACTTTAGATTTAGATTTATTTAGCACAACACTATGGAACAGTTCATAAACGACAAATCATAAAGAAATATTTTAGGCTTCATGCAGAAATATCATGACATTATTTAGGAGACACAACTTGAACTGACATTCATTCAGATGAAAAATGCAACTAAGCATTTGGTATTGGGTAAAGTATTTACAATGAAGACAAAATTAGTTACTTAAAGATGATACCATATTGAAATTTGAACTAGCAATGTGACGGATAATGTTTTCAGGATAATGTTTTCAGGCGTATACCATGTGTCATTCATTCACAAACATATCACATCACCTTATAACAATACAATTTTTCTCCTTATTCGATATCAAACAGAATAGCCTAAATCATTGCAAATGTCAGAGTGTTTTTGTTTATTTAGTCATGTTTTGATGGTACAATAAAAAAAAATTTGAAGTATTAACTTGATTCATGATCGGATTGGGGAAAAAATAGCATTAACAATTATTTAAGGGGACTAAGCCCAACAGATTATATATGTGAATACTATACTATAGTATTAGTTTGCTTTGTTGCTTTTAAATAAAATAAGGAATTACCAATAATTTATCTTCTAATTGGTTACGTTTTTTATTGATTCATGTCTTGTCTAAGTCAATGAATAATTATGCGAAGTTTCGGCTTGATCCAGAAATGGGTGTGGGAGAAATTACGTATACACACTTTTTACCAGACATTCAGAAAGAATGAGCTGATATACGCTTTGTAAAAAGATGTCTGTTAAAAGGCTTGTTGTTGTCAAATCTCTGTCAGCAATAGCCATGAAATACTCTCAGGATGGTCCAGTAGAAGCTGTACGTTTGGTACCATTGTTTTGAGTTGAAGTTGGTCTCCCAGTTCAAGTTTCAGCACTCCTGCAAGTAGCAAGGCAATACTAAAGGTTAACACATACACTGGAAAATGAACATACAAGTTAAAATTTATCTTATCTTATACATGCAGACGTTACTTCAAAAAAAAAAGAAGATGATTACGTCCTACGCGTCATGCATCTAGTCATGCATGCTAACCAATGACTTAATTAACATAGCCCTGGCTGGCACCATGTTTAGAAAAATAAATTCGCTCTAAATGAGAAACGAGTTTGAGAATAACTGGCTTCTCTAATACGCGAACGACCGCCATTGATTTAGGTGGCTTTGGTGATTTAGGTGGGCGTTTAGTGTAGAGCTCCACGACATGAAACATGGTGGTCATTCTATGTCAACGATAAACCATTTATTGACTTTTTTTTTTGGGAGGGGGGGGTGTTTTTTTTAAGCTGTATAGGACTCCAACGGTTCAACGGATTAATGGATGGGGAAAAGATAACCCTAACCCGAATATATATATATGTTTTATCACGCTCATATCTGCAGTATTTTAAGTTTCAATATCACTGCCTGGTATGGCAATCTGAGCATTAAAAATAAAAATAAACTTTATAGAATCCTAAATGCTGCTGATAAAATCATTGGCAAAAAACAAACCCCCATTTGGGCAGTTGTTTGAGACTACTCTCTCTCTCTAAACAACAAGGCCCATATACTATACAGTCATATCATTAAAATCAAGGTCTATTCACAGTTACAATAGTAAAGGTAGTAAATTTAATTACTTGGTAAAAATCTAATGTAAATAGTACATGTTGACAAATTCATAAATCAGATCTTCGTATATAACCCCACTTCCCGGATATAGCCCAGTACCTTCCCAGGGTCGACATTAGTGTTTTTAAGTTAGTGGCTCTAAAATATTTCTCCCTGACATCCTGGTATCTGGGGCAATCAACGAGGATATGTTCCACGGTGAGGCGAGAGTCACAGTATTCACAAAGTGAGGGCTCCTCTCTCTTCAGCACAAAAGAGTGCGTGATGTAGGTGTGGCCAATACTAAGTCTGGACATGGTCGTGCTACTACGCCTTGTCAGACCCTTAGATGTGGACCGCCACCTGACATCCGCTACAATCTGCCTGAGTTTATTGTGAGTCTCAGCCTCCTATCGGTCTCGCCACTCTTGGTAGGTGGCAGAGGCAATACTTTGTCTCAGGTCCGAGCAGGGAATTTGGGTTCCTGACACCGCATGATTTAGGGCTCTCTTGCTTCTCTGTCTGCGGCTTCGTTTCCCTCAATGGTCGGCTGATATTTGGTTCAACAGCTTGAGGCTCTTATGTACCAATGGAATGTCAGTCTTCATCTGCCCCAAAGCTTGCAATGCAGATTTGGAGTCGGAGCAGATTATAAATTTCCTCCTCTCCGCTTTGATTTCTTCCCATACGGACAAAAAAGATGTTTTTTCGAATGCTCTTTAATAGTTATTATTTTATAGTTGTGTTAAGAGCTATAATTACGAAAGGTAAATTGAATTGAATATTTCATTTAATAAAAAATTAGTTCGTTTGGGTCCAGTTTCAATGTAGATCTACTTAGCCTTCTGCATCTCTCGTTTAAAAAAATGGTTTTGATTATTATAATGTTTAAATCATGCCTCAGACTGTGTCAAAGAAGGAACGTGTCACTGACGAGATGGGACAAAGATAAGTTTCTCCCTTTCCCCTCCACATAGTGACATTTTGTTTCAAACACATCGTATATAATGGGAGATAATCTGACTTAAGACACGTCTTTCAAGAATCTAAAAGCTCATATTTTTAACAGTGTTAGGTTCGGATAGCATAAGTAGTAGATGAAGGAACTTACCATTCATGTTACAGTATGGTTTTTTATTACTTTTTTCAACATTATCTGCACGGGCAATTCCAAGACCATCGCCCATGTGATCCACACAATGTGCATCCTTATCCTACAGGGCACACGTGCAGATGCTATCCAGCCCATGTGCATCCTTATCCTACAGGGCCCACGTGCACATGCTATCCATCAAATGTACATCCCTAACCTACAACCCTAACCCTAACCGCATAAGTGCACATCCCATGTACATCCCTATCCTACAGGGCCCATGCACATGCTCTCCACCCCATGTGCCCATCTGCATTCTTATCATACAGGGCTCATGTGCACATGCTTATCCAAGCCTATGTGCATCCCTATCCTACAGGGCCCATGTGCATCCCTATCCTACAAGGCCCGCCCATGTGCACATGCTATCCACACAATGTGCATCCTTATCCTACAGGGCACACGTGCAGATGCTATCCAGCCCATGTGCATCCTTATCCTACAGGGCCCACGTGCACATGCTATCCATCAAACGTACACCCCTAACCTACAACCCTAACCCTAACCGCATAAGTGCACATCCCATGTACATCCCTATCCTACAGGGCCCATGCACATGCTTATCCAAGCCTATGTGCATCCCTATCCTACAGGGCCCATGTGCATCCCTATCCTACAAGGCCCGCCCATGTGCACATACCTATTCTACAACGCTATCCTACATGTGCACCTGTGCTTCCCTCCCATGCGCATTACTCCCATGTATTCTTGTCTATTCTTATCCTCTACAGGGCCCATGTGCACATGCCATCTACCTGTACCTATCCTACAGGGCCTATGTGCACATTTTTCTACATATATCTATCCATGTGCATCTGTATTCTATCTATTCTATATGTGCAACATTCCCGTGTACTTCTGCACTACCAGGCCATATGCATCTTAATTCTACTGGGTCCGCCCATGCCTATTCACCCAATGTGCATCACTATTCTACAGGGCTCATGAGCAGATGCTATCCAACAGGGCCTATTTATGATGTGATCAGTAGCTAATCATACATTAACCCGATATATTTTAACATTATCACAAACCATTAGTTGTATTAAACTATCATTTTAAATTATTTTTTTTTAAATCATGAGAGACTATGTAAATAACTCTACCCTTATCGTGATTCGTACTCGTACCCTAGAATGAGATTTGATTAAGAGACAAACGCTGTGTCCACTAAGCCACACATTCATATAACAATTGACAGAACAACTACTTAAGAAGAAACAGACTTAGCATCAAATAAATAATGAACCGGTGACAGACTAAGACAAAAAAGTTTAGGTTAAAAGTTTTGCACATGTATTTAAGGCCAAAATACGTGTATTTTAAAACATTCATAAATTACATTTGAATTCAATTTTTAAAATTTAAAAACAAAAAATACGGGATTCTACGAGATGGATGGTCTAATAATGGACAGAGAATGCTAAGATGGCGTCCAAAACTTTTGTATAGCTATAGCTTGTGCTAGTTGTGAAATAGTTGAATAGTTTGAAATCAACAAAACATCAAGATGTCAACCTGCTTACTCAATAAATCGTATGGTTTTTATAGGATTAGCATATCGGAATGTTACGAAAACTCAGTTGGACCTACATCTATTTATACAAGGCTGAATTTAGACTTCAAAGGCCCAACTATGTTTGTGGTAAAATTTAAAGTGTTCTACTTATTTTTAAAGGGTTAACCATCACTTATACCAACGATCCCCGATAATGCAAATGACAGTTTCCAAATTCCATGGGGGATTTTGAATGGGCTTAGCCAGGGGGGTTTGGGGTCCCCCCCCTCCCGAAATGAATTTCCTAGCCCCCCCCCCCCATAACTGAGATTTTAATACTAAACCATCCATCCCTACCAGGTTTTTTTTTTGCAGTTAAACCTCCTCTTTTAAAACACAAAACAAAAAAATAATGCAAACGACAATCCCAAATTCCAAGAGCATAGCTAGGGACTATTTTGATTTTCAAAACCCCTCCGAAATTTACGATAAAACCTCCCTTCAATAAAAGACTATCCATACATCAGTCACCAGATTCTATGAGCTTAGCCAAGAGGGGTTTTGTCTTTAAAACCTCCCTGCAATATAAAAAAAAAGCAAATTACACACTCAAAATTGAGGTGGTTTTGAATTTACTCCCCCCACCCCCTTTTTTCAGCGGGGTTTGAAGCTAAACAATACCTCTTCAATATAAAAAAGAAATTACGCTCATAGAATATTGAGTTTAAACCACTCTTCAGCGGGGTTTGAAGCTAAATATACCTCTTTAGTATAAAAAAAAGCAAATTACACACTCAAAAACCTATGAGCGTACCTAAAGGTGTTTTTGAGTTTATACCCCTCTTTTTTTATGCTAAAAAATACATCTTCAATATAAAAAAAAGCAAATTACACACTCAAGGGGGGTTTTGAGTTTAAACCCCCCTCCTTCAGAGGGCTTTAAAACCCCTACAGATGGTTTTGAGTTAAATATCCCCAATACAGAGAGTTTTGTAGATTGTAATTTGCTTTAGAATAAAATTAAAGAGAGAGGTTTTCAGTCACTAAATTCTATAAGCGTAGCTAAGGAGGTTTGGAATTTGATAAAAAAACTCTAGAAATTTTTTAGTTTAACCCCTCCACCAACAGATAATTTTGACGATAAGCGTAGCCAAGGTCATTTATAGAGATCGGATCTCAAAAAGGAAATCCTATGCCGAACTGGGAGTTGACCCCTTAGCGTCGCATATATTTGCTGGTGAGTGGAGAAAAAAATCCGCCCCTCCCGAAAAAAAATCCTGGCTACGCCCAAATTTGTTAACATATGTTAACTATTTTTTTTTTCTTTTCCTTTTTGAACAGGTAAACAAGTAAGTTCCATTATGTTGTTAAATAAGTTCTGTTTGAAAGATTTAACATTTGATACTTTTTGATTTGGACTTTTTTAATAGGTCTTTTATTTAGTTCTAGTTAAAAATTGTGTCATAGATATTTTCATCAGTCTGCAGATATATTTGGGAGAGATGCGGTAAAATATCCAGGTCGCAACTGGGTTTGCTTAGTCGAGTGAAATATTTGGATTTGAGTGAAATGTCACATTCTAATGAAATCATGGTTTCTCAAACTATTACTTGTGGTGCCCTCTAAATGATAAAACTGTTGTTCGCGTTCCCCTAACCAGCTGGGTCCCTGGAGGAACGCTGTTAGCTTCAACAGTGCAACCTGGGATGATATATAGATAGATAGACAGACAGACAGACAGACAGATAGATAGATAGATTAGAAAGATAGATAAATAGATAGATATATATAGATAGATAGATAGATAGATTAGATAGATAGATAGATAGATAGATAGATAGATAGATAGATAGATAGATAGATAGATAGATAGATAGATAGATAGAGAGATAGATAGATAGATAGGGTTATGGATCGATTGATTGATGTGGACTGATATAGATGGATTGCATGGACTGATCGATCTCGTTTATGTAAATATTAAACAATTATCTATATTTATATTTTTTAATTCAGGCGTTGCGAATGTAAAGACTGGAGACTCCATTCAGAGGAGAACATGACAGTCAGATTACATCAGGTGTCACTATTTAAAATGGTTTTGTTGCATGCTACATAGTAAGAAGATCTTTCAAAACAGGTATAATAAACTCAGGCTCCTCAGTCGTTAGAAGTTTGTTTGTAAACATTGCATAGCAACGCACATTTCCGCTTGTGAAGGAAGAGGAGATAACGCTAGAAATTAAATTTAAAAAAAACAAGAGAGAAAGAGAGAGAGCAAGACTCTCAGAGAGAAAAAAAAATTGAATTTAAACTTCTAGTGAGTGTAAAAATTAAATGTGAAAACAAACTTTTTAATGACTGGAAAGTGACAAAGAAATAAATTATTCTTATATTTGGAATCAAGAAAATATTAGTTTTTTGAAATAAAACATTAATGGTCTGATCATTGAGTAGATACTAAGTTATATTTAAAAAAGAAATGCTTTGGAAATGTCCATTATCTCAATAGTGTTTTAAATATTTATCATATAGGTTTTGTTTTTATGAGAATCCTCCCCCTCTAGTAAAACCAACAACAGAAGTTTCCAAAGCTTTGTAAACAATTTCTTAATTAAATGATCGAATTCTCTGCTTGCAAAATTTGAGGTTTTGTAAATCAGTATAGATTTTTTTAACTGTGTCTCCGAGCGTTTTTCTTTTGAAGCTGGCTACTTTTCTCATTATTTTATATTCTAATGAGTAGTATCTTGGCAACATGTTCCTGTAATGAACTGTATGCTACATCTTTAGATTCCTTTTTTTTAATTTTCAAATTTCGGACCCCCTCTGTTTGTTTTATATACTTCCATTGCATTGTATCTAGGCCTATATTTTATCTTTATTATTTTCTGTATTGTATTAACTGATCATGTAGTCATCGACAATTTATAAGTGTCTCTTTATTTTAAAGTGGCTGATAGGTTTAATGCTCTTTTGAAAGACCTTTTTAGGACCCCCTTGAGTCCACCCAACTTTAATGAGAAACGAAATGTAAAGGGGCTTGTTCGCTTTCTTTGTGCTGGCCACATGCCACGCTAGTTAACCACCGATGCATTAGCCCCTATAGGTTGTAAGGTCTGAATAGAGTATAGGCCTACCCTTTTTTTTTACAACGCTTATATCACGTCTGTCTGTCTGACCACAAGTTGTTTCTCCTACACCCATGTACACGTTGTTTCTCCTACACCATGTACACGTTGTTTCTCCTACACCCATGTACACGTTGTTTCTCCTACACCCATGTACACGTTGTTTCTCCTACACCCATGTACACGTTGTTTCTCCTACACCATGTACACGTTGTTTCTCCTACACTCATGTACACGTTGTTTCTCCTACACCCATGTACACGTTGTTTCTGTTTTTAATTCATTCTGTAAAACTGTGTGTGTATGTAAATAATGAGCCTCTTATTTTATTGTAAATGTGTACAGTGATTTTTCATTTGTGAAATAAAATACAGACATTCTGGTGGCAATGTTATGTTGTTTATTTCAAGATAAGAAGAATTTAGTTTCATATTTATACAACCATAAATACTATACAATCATTTTCTTGCCTTTTTTTTTAGTTTTAATGTAAAGAAAATAATAAATGTTAGAAACAAATACTGTAGCTTAAAACATAATAGCCTTTTAAAAATGTCTATATCAGGGGAAACAATCGAACCATCAATCGAAAAGCAAAAAAAATTTTGAGTCTATACAACTGCAATCTAATATTTGAGATATTATTTATGCCTAAAATGACAATGCACCATTTCATAGGACTATTCTATTTTTCATCTATGGAGACTCCTGTAAAAAAAAAACATTTTAGCAATTATCTCCCTACATTGGATAGAATATTGTTATTTAACTCCATGTTTATAAATAGCAATACAATATAGGCTTATTTTATCATCATTAAAAATTTTGTTGTGCTAAATAAATCTATTAGAAGGATTTGTATAACACTATGGAACAGTTCATAAACGACAAATCATAAAGAAATATTTTAGGCTTCATGCAGAAATATCATGACATTATTTAGGAGACACAACTTGAACTGACATTCATTCAGATGAAAAATGCAACTAAGCATTTGGTATTGGGTAAAGTATTTACAATGAAGACAAAATTAGTTACTTAAAGATGATACCATATTGAAATTTGAACTAGCAATGTGACGGATAATGTTTTCAGGATAATGTTTTCAGGCGTATACCATGTGTCATTCATTCACAAACATATCACATCACCTTATAACAATACAATTTTTCTCCTTATTCGATATCAAACAGAATAGCCTAAATTATTGCAAATGTCAGAGTGTTTTTGTTTATTTCAGTCATGTTTTGATGGTACAATAAATAAATATTTGAAGTATTAACTTGATTCATGATCGGATTGGGGAAAAATAGCATTAACAATTATTTAAGGGGACTAAGCCCAACAGATTATATATGTGAATACTATACTATAGTATTAGTTTGCTTTGTTGCTTTTAAATAAAATAAGGAATTACCAATAATTTATCTTCTAATTGGTTACGTTTTTTATTGATTCATGTCTTGTCTAAGTCAATGAATAATTATGCGAAGTTTCGGCTTGATCCAGAAATGGGTGTGGGAGAAATTACGTATACACACTTTTTACCAGACATTCAGAAAGAATGAGCTGATATACGCTTTGTAAAAAGATGTCTGTTAAAAGGCTTGTTCTTGTCAAATCTCTGTCAGCAATAGCCATGAAATACTCTCAGGATGGTCCAGTAGAAGCTGTACGTTTGGTACCATTGTTTTGAGTTGAAGTTGGTCTCCCAGTTCAAGTTTCAGCACTCCTGCAAGTAGCAAGGCAATACTAAAGGTTAACACATACACTGGAAAATGAACATACAAGTTAAAATTTATCTTATCTTATACATGCAGACGTTACTTCAAAAAAAAAAGAAGATGATTACGTCCTACGCGTCATGCATCTAGTCATGCATGCTAACCAATGACTTAATTAACATAGCCCTGGCTGGCACCATGTTTAGAAAAATAAAGTCGCTCTAAATGAGAAACGAGTTTGAGAATAACTGGCTTCTCTAATACGCGAACGATCGCCATTGATTTAGGTGGCTTTGGTGATTTAGGTGGGCGTTTAGTGTAGAGCTCCACGACATGAAACATGGTGGTCATTCTATGTCAACGATAAACCATTTATTGACTTTTTTTTTTGGGAGGGGGGGGGTGTTTTTTTTAAGCTGTATAGGACTCCAACGGTTCAACGGATTAATGGATGGGGAAAAGATAACCCTAACCCGAATATATATATATGTTTTATCACGCTCATATCTGCAGTATTTTAAGTTTCAATATCACTGCCTGGTATGGCAATCTGAGCATTAAAAATAAAAATAAACTTTATAGAATCCTAAATGCTGCTGATAAAATCATTGGCAAAAAACAAACCCCCAT
>JAZGLO010003591.1:0-10277 GCA_036873155.1 Biomphalaria sudanica
TACCTATGACATAAAACTACATAAATTAGGGACATAAGTTTTAACAAAATGTTTATTCTGAGTTGTATTTTCTACAGCTACTATTCTAAACCTGGCAACGTGTAGAAAACTGTAGCGCTATACAACTGTAGTATCGACGCTCAAGGTTTAAAAGTGTGTGCGGTAAGATAGCTGCAACTAGCACGTGTAACTCAGGTCTGCGTGCTGATTATTGTCAACATTGGCAAAGGGCAAGGGACAATACTGCTATGAGCTCTGAACTATCCGAGTGTAAACCGTGATATGGCCATGTGATCGGGGCCCAGAGATAGAGACAGTGTGTAAGAGAGGCAGTTCAATTCAGGACAGCGGGCCAGTCCGGTACTGTTAGTCCTCAGTGAAGTCAGTCCTCGAGTAAGAGTCCAGGATGAGACAGACAGACTAGTACAGTTTAGTACAGCAGTACGGTGATGTACAGTAGACCATTTGTAGTCAGTGTATTATCTTGCCAATTATGTTGTAATTATTAAACGACCACATAAATTTGGAACTCTTATTGTCAAGTTCTTGAGTTGGTTGTTGTGTTGAGCAATGTTTACAGAGCCTGATAGAGAAGCTCGTAACAGAACTTTTCTTTAACAGTTCTTACGAATGATAAACTCATTGGATTGGACATGAATACTTCTATAACGACACATACAACGACATAGTAACAATTCAGAATGCCAATTCACAGACATATAACACGTTTATTACATTATCTGTACTATAATATGGATTCAGTTTAGACATTTGAAATATTCAGTATCAATTAAAAAATATAACAGCTTAACTATTCCATAGACTGAATAGTGACAACACAGAAAACTAATTAGAGTCTACACTTCGACTATATCTATATCCAAAAGTCCAACTGTCCTGGACTAGGAACAAAACCACACTGCCTTATTATGAGTTACATTATATTCAACAAAAACATCTCACCAAGTAAAAACAATCCAAAACAATGTTTTGAAGTCAACAACCTGAATTGCCCCCCTTCTCCTCTACAGTAAACAGGAGACCCAGGCTGATCAGAACTCAGTCCTGACATTTCTCCTCCCTCTAATTTTTGTCTGTTTCTGGGTTTACTTCCAATAAAGTGATTTTCAAAACTTACATATATCAACATGCAAACAAAAGTAATCTTGGTACTAAAACATATCCTACTGTTTGTAAAAAAAACCATGCATCCACATGAAATGTCAATACTATACACAATCTGCTAGGCAATTATAATTATATGTATATAATAATCAACATATACTATATATCAACATGTAAAAAAAAATAGTCAGTGAACAAGCATATTTTTCTTTTTCTTTTTTACATTTTGCAAGAAAAAAAAAGTTATATCTATCTGAAATGTAAATGTTATATACAACATACTAAGCTATCATAATTATATATATATATATATATATATATATATATATATATATCAACATGTAAACAAAAAATAGTGTGCAAACATATATTCTAACTTTTGTAAAAGGCGGTTAATTACATATCCCCAATTTTAGCAAACAAATAACTTTGAAATGAATAAATATAAAATTTCAGTTATCTGTAATCAATGTCATGTTGGTCTATTCTGTTAGTCTAGATAGAAAGTCAGCAATTACATTTTGTTTGCCCTTTAGATGTTCTACATTAAATTAAATGATTGTAATAAAAGAGCCCAACGACAAATTCTATTATTCCCATATGTTGCGCTCTTCAAAAAGGCCAGTGGTCTATGGTCACATTGAATTGTGAATTTAGCGCCATATAAATATCTGGACAAGCGTTGCACCCCCGAAACAATGGCAAGGCATTCTCTCTCTATTACTGAATACCGTTGTACTCATGCAACAGTTTTCTGCTCCAGAACTTTACAGGATGGAATATTCCTTCTACTTCCTGCAAAAGGCAACATGATATGGTTATGTCCGACGCGTCTGTTTGCACAACAAATGGTCTATTAACGTCTGGTAATTTCAGTATAGGATCCCGTGTCATGCACATTTGAATTTTTCTTAATGCCCGGTCACATTCTGGAGTCCAATTGACCTTCGTCGGTTTCCCTTTTTTTAACAATCCAGTAATTGGAAATATTATTTCCGCAAAAGCTGGAATAAATCAGCTATAAAAATTAGCAATACCTAGCAAACATCAAACCTCTTTTTTTGTTTTTGGTGCTTTTATATTTATAACCTTGTCTCTGTTATTGGGTTCTGGGTATATGCTTCCATCACCTACAATATTACCCAAGAAAGTTATTTTAGGATACGCAATTTCAAGTTTGCTTTGCTTGCTAGTAAACCCATATTCTTTTAGCATGGACAACACTTTCTCTAGTGTATTATGTGTGATGACCAATCATGCCCGAATACACAAATGTCATCAAAATAAAACACAACATTTTCCAGTCCTTTAGGAATGGTCCTAACAGTGCGATTAAAAAAACTGGGAGAATTAAGTAGACCGAACGGTAGATATTTAAATTTAAAGTGACCACTTGCTACCCTGAATGCAGTGTACTTCCTACTATTCTCTTGTATTGGTATTTGCCAGAAGCCTTTTGTTAGATCTATCTTTGTAAAAAATTTGTCACTATTAAGTTGTAAGAAAAGATCTTCTTGGTCTGGAATAGTATCCGCGTCAAATTTGGTAACCGCGTTTAATTTCCGAAAATCTATGCAAGTACGTACTGTTGAATCTTTTTTCTTAACCAAAACAACAGGAAATGCATAGGTCGATTGATACTCTTCAATAATGTCCATTTGAATCATGTTCTCCTTGTCTAAGACATCTCTCATATGAATAGGAACTGCGTATGGCCTCAGTGTAATAGGCTTTTCTGTTGTGAGGTCAATGTTGAATGCTTTAACCTTCGCTTTACCCGGTATATAAGTAATTATATCTTTATACTTCTCAGCTAGCGTCTGAATTTGTTCTCTTTGAGATTCGGTTAATTCAGTATTGATATTAATATGTTCCTGGAATTTGTACTCTCAAGAGTAGGTAACTCTGTAACTTTATCTTCTTGGTTATCATCTTCCTGGTCGGTTACAAAGGGACGCTATGCACGCATGTAATTATTTTTTCCCTTGACCCCCATACGAGACATGTGACGCAGTTCCCGAGAGTTGTAGATCACTATTTTCCCTAACCGTACATTCGGTGTTGTTTTTTTCATGATATTTTAGAAGTCTGTTAACATGAAGAATTTTTACTCGATTGCCTTTCTTTATTTGTTACATTAAAACTTTTCATTCTTTGTTCTACTTTATAAGGCCCCCTCCAGTGCAAGGCGAACTTATTCTGTCTCTGTGGTTTCAGTACAAGAACATAATCACCTGTTTGAATATCTTTTTCTTTGCTATTTCTATCATAATACCTTTTATAACTTTCCTTACATTTTGAGCTATTATTCTGAGCTATTTGACAAGCCACAGGCAGCCTACTTTTTAGGTCTAATAAATAGTCAAAAACATTCTTTATTTCTGGTTCTACCTGTTGATTACTAAAAAGATCTTTTAGAATTGACATAGGTCCCCTGACTTTCCTTCCATACAACATTTCTTAAGGGGAAATGTTAGTAGACTCATTTGTTATCTCTCTGTACGCAAACAGAAGTGCATTTATAACTCTATCCCAATTCTTAGATTCTGCTTCGGCCGTCTTTCTCGGCATGCACTTCAAAGTCCCGTTAAAGCGTTCTTCGCCCCCATTTGACATGGCGTGGAATGGGGTTGATTTAACAATCTTTATTTTAAAAAACTGACATATTTCTTTGTATAATTCGGATCTGAACTGAGATCCATTATCAGAGAGTATCTGTTCCGGGAATCCTATTCTAGTAAAATAGCACTTAGAGCTTTTATAACTACTGGTGTTGTTGTATTAGGTAGTGGTACAGCTTCCGGCCATCTAGTTGCCAAATCAACCAACGTTAAAATGAATCTATTCTTCCGAACTCTCATTTGGAGTGGTCCTATGATACCAATAGCAACTTTAGTAAATGGAGTGGAAATAATATTCATGCGCCCTAGTTCTACTTTTCCAGCTTTTCCTGGGTGTCTACCTCTTTGACAAAGGTCACAACATTTAATGTATGTTTTCATATCTTTATCTACCCAAGGCCAAAAGAAATGCGAATATACCCGATACTTGGTTCTATTTATAGACATATGTCCAGCTAAAGGTGTAGAGTGTGCTATTTCTAACACTAGTTTACGTCTATTCGTAGGGATTGCAAGTTGTCGCTCTATTACCCCAGGGCTATCTTTTCTTTCAAATTCTTTGTACAGTACAGTCTACAGTACAGTCTACAGTACAGTCTACAGTACAGTCTACAGTACAGTCTACAGTACAGTCTACAGCACAGTCTACAGTACAGTCTACAGTACAGTCTACAGTACAGTCTACAGTACAGTCTACAGCACAGTCTACAGCACAGTCTACAGCACAGTCTACAGTACAGTCTACAGTACAATAGACCTTCTTCCACAATAAACGATACCAATCCCTTCTTCTTATCCTCGACCGTTCCTGCATTTGCTTTTTCCCATAATCTAAAGAACTATCATTTCTTTGCCAGCAGGCAGCAGTCGTGTTTTTTCGTCTCTCGTTTTGGAGGATTTTTGTGTTGCTATTTTCTAGAGCTAAGTGATCTTTCTTATACCATTAGATTTGTGTAGATTTCGTCTATAGATTGGTGTATTTAGCTCGATAGATTTATGTTACGTTAATTAAATTTAATTAGTTTTTGTATTCATTTACTATCCTTTAGTTTAACAAGCATCTATATAAACAGTGGCAGAGTTAAACTCATAGCCCGAGGGATTGATGTGCTTGGGAAAACCGTGTACCGTGGCCACTACATAGCAGTCGCAGCGCAAACCTGTGCGTCATCATTGCTAGTGTGTCAAATCGCCGTCCTGGAGTTATGGACGCTAATCTACTACGTCGCATAGGACGCACATGTGTGTTACTCAAATCACGACTAGATAGCGAGGTTTTCCGAAATATTCGTCGACTTGGCATCGGGCGTAAACTGCCGACAGTTCGTGGGTCTAGGGCTGGGCGTCTTATTCGCCTATGGTATAACCCATCGCAATTCAACTCAACAGATACATGTCACACAGTTTCCAGGACTCTTAACTGTGTTGTTAACCCCACCCCTACCCCTGTCATTTCTTCTGCGACAGAGCTCAGCAGTTTCCTACTAAACTGTTTTTATAACCACCCCACCCCTATTGCTCCTCACACGACAGAGGTCAGATGTCCCCATCAAAAACCTATAATTCGTGATATTACTCCTCCGGTGTCCTCAAAATGTGCTACGCCTCTGGTGACTACATCCTCCAGTCTGCTTAAAATAATGCACCTGAACGCCCGGTCATGCAGTAACAAGCTTTTGAGCTTGCAGACACCATCACTGATGATAGCTACGACATCGTTTTACTTAGTGAGACATGGTTTAAAGAAGTTGGTGATGAGCCAAGAACCACTGAGCTAACGCCACAAGGCTTTATTTTAAAGAGTCTCCATCGTAAAACAGGCAGCGGAAGGGGTCTAGCAATACTGTACAGAGATAGTCTAGCCAAGTATGTAATAATAAGACCTGACAGCTCAACGTACACCACCTTTGAGATGTGCGAGTTTCGCCTTTCCCACCACAGTAGAACCCTGACTTTTATTTTCCTGTACCGCCCACCACCAAGCAAGAGAAATAAATTGACCAAAAAAAATTTCATCGAAGAATTTCAAGACCTCCTTGACAGTCACATATCAACAAAAGATCTATTTGTCATATGCGATGTGAACTTGCATTTCGACAGTGAAAATGAGACATACTCGATGTCGCTGAAAAATGCGCTAAAGGATCGCAACTTAGACAAACTGATAAATGTTCCGACAGACGTCAAAGGCCATACTCTAGACTGGATTGTTACAAATGCAAGTGAGCTTATAGCCAAACTCAATGTCTCCGACCGCGGCTTGTCAGATCATTTTCTTGTACACTTTGAAATGCGCCAATCAAAAGCAAAAAAGCCAAAGAAAAACGTGACTTCCCGTAAACTTAAAGCCATAGATATTGTCTCCTTCAAAATGGACGTGACCTCTTTGCTGTTGCAGCAGAGCAATACAGACTTTCTCAGCAATTACAATTCTTGCTTGAAAATATTGCTAGACAGCCATGCACCTCTTGTCATTCGTACATCTGTACCCTGGTTGACGGAAGACATAAAGACTGCCAAACTTATTCGCCGACGTGCCGAACGTACATTTCAAAAGAAAGGTCTGACGATACATCGACAAACATACATACTAGAAAAAAACAAGGTTAACCGTATGATTAGAGACGCAAAAGCTAGTTATATTTGACAAAAAATCGAAACTTCTGATTCTTCAAAGAAGCTATTTAGGATCACCGCTGAAATGTTAGGGGGAGCAAATAACGAACGTTTGCCGTCATCTATCCCAGTATCTGAACTTCCTGATTCCTTCAATAGATGCTTCATTGGGAAGATTGAGCAGATTAGAAATGACATGCCATCCCTCTCATCACAGCTTGACCACTCTCCAATTTTTCAAAATACTCCTTTTTGCGAATTCCAGCGTGTATCTGAAGATTATGTCAAAAGTACTGTTCTAAAGATGCCAAATAAGTCATGTGACCTTGATCCCATTCCAACTTCCTTGCTCCTTGAATGTTTAGATGAGCTTGTACCTACAATTACTAACATTGTGAACTCTTCACTGACTTCAGGCATTGTACAAAGCAATTTAAGCATGCACTTGTCAGGCCCTTATTAAAGAAATCTAGTCTTGACCCGGAATGTCAAAAAAACTATCGCCCGATATCAAATCTTCCCTTCCTTTCAAAGCTTCTGGAGCGCATCGTGTCAGCGCATTTCTCATCTTGAACAGTACTGTCTCCTGGAAGAATTTCAATCTGCATATAGGAGGTGCCGTAGCACAGAGACAGCAGTGGTCAGGGTACTAAACGACTTACTTCACAATTCCGACAAAGGCCACATATCAATTCTTTCCATGCTGGACTTGTCCGCAGCCTTTGATACGCTAGACCATGAAATTATGATGGCCAGATTCTCTGCAACTTTTGGTTTAGCAGGAGTCGTCCTAAAGTGGCTTGGATCCTACCTAACGGAACGCACCCAAAGTGTCGTTGTTAGCGGGACGGAATCAACAATCTTACTTTTGAAGTACGAAGTACCCCAAGGATCAGTTCTAGGCCCAGTACTGTTCACTATGTACACATATCCACTCAGCGATGTCATACGGCCAACCGGTATCTTATATCATTTCTTTGCCGATGACTCACAGTTATACGATTCATCAGTACCCTCAGAGGTGTCGCATCTGGCAGAGAAAATCAGTAGTACCGTTGCAAGGGTGAGCGATACGATGGTTGAAAATAAACTCAAGATGAACGAGGACAAGACAGAAATAATTAAGATTGGCACTAGGAACAATGTCTCAAAAATTGAAAGCACAGATTCTCTCTTTATCACGAACTGCCATGTTCCTTTTGTCCATGTAGTTCGGAATCTTGGAGTTTTCTTTGACTCAACACTATCTTTCGACCCACACATAAGTCAGCTCTGCAAAGGTCTTTATCTGCAGCTGCGTAGATTAGGCCAGATCCGACCATATTTAACAACGGAGTCAACAAAAACGCTAGCTGTGGCATTCATACTCTCCCGCCTTGACTACTGCAACGCCGTGCTAGCAGGTGTACCTGATGACAAAATAGCCAAGCTGCAACGTATAAAGAACAACGCCGCTCGAATAGTCCTTAAAAAAAATAGACAAGATTCTGTTACTACGCTCTTGCGCACGCTCCATTGGCTTCCCGTGAAAGCGAGAATCGATTACAAGGTCGCCACACTTTGTCATCAGTGTATATATAACAACGAGATGCCCTTGTACCTTAGAGAACTGATTACTCCATATGTCCCCCAGAGAGCCCTGCGCTCAATGGACTCAACGCTTTTGGTAGTGCCAAGTTTCTCCTTCAAAAGCTACGGTCTGCGGGCTTTTTCAGTTCACGGACCAAAGGTTTGGAACTCACTCCCCATTGAACTCAGACAGACAACATGCTATACCACTTTTAAGAAGAACATTAAGACCTATCTGTTTAAAACTTTTTTAGATTAGTTTGTCATGTTAGCTCTTGTGTTTGTGTTTGTAATGTTGTTACAGCGCCTTGAGCCTACATTTTGTTTGTTAACAGCGCTTTATAAATAAAATTATTATTATTATTATCCTCTCTAAAATCACTGACTAATTCCATCCACTTACTTAAGCCAATCCTGTCATTATCTTCCGATTTGACCCTAGTGTCTTCTGCTTTGGCCATTGCCCTAGTAACAGCATTCCCATATAAAAATGCTTTATCCTGATCAACATTTCCAATAATAATATCTGCTATCGGGTCCTTGAACATGGCCGCTACAAAGACTCCTTTTAAAAATGGAGTATCAATGACTATCCAAGCAAGTGGATACCGAAAGGTTTGTCCATCTATTAATTTTAAAGTAAAAAACCCATCTATCTTCTGACTTTCTTCAATTAAACTTTCTCGGACCCCAATTATGCTCGCCCCTGTATCTCGTAGAACAGAAACCCTTCGATCTCCTAAAAATCCCTCAACTATTTTCAATCCACCAACTGATTTATCTTTATAATCTAAAGAATTAAATGTGTCAGTGTGACATGCAAACAATCCCACTTCTTGCCCCCTTTCTGGTAATACTCTTAGTCATTGCTGTGTTGGACCTCTATTCTCATTTATCTTTACCCGACACCATCGAGCAATGTGTCCGCCCTTTCTACATCTATAGCATAACACTTGTGTCCCCTCTGTGTTTATATTATTCGGGCGACGACTGTTAGATTGACCAGTGGCACCAAATGCTACATATGGGAGATCGTTACTAGTTACTTTGTTACTTCCCTTTACAATATATGTAGAGCCTTTCGTGGCATCTCTAAATTGATCAATACAGTCTTCAGACCTTTTGGGCTGAAGTAGGCTTTCGTAGCAAAATATCTTTCAGTGCCTCAGAAGAGTGCACACTGTAAAGTCTGTCTCTCATTATAAGGTCAATTATACCGTCTACTGTCATTGGGGTTTGTGATGTTTTAAGCCAGTTGTCAAATGTCCTTTTGAAATGGACATAAAAATCTTTCATATCGTCCGTCTTTTGGGAAAGTTCATGTCTTGGGTATGTCGTTAGTAGTAGCAGTAGTTTCGAACAGTTCTAAGTAGAATAACAAGTCCTTGTTGTCTGTCATGCATTTTAGGTTTTTGTTTAACTGTTTACTTTGTTGGGGGTTGTCGTTAACTGTCATATCTTTCTGATCCATTTCATGTTGTCTTGCTAGTTGTTTGTCCTCCATCTCTCTTATATGTCTTCTCTCCTCCGCTTCCCTTGTCAGTCTATCTAAGTCAATTTTCTGTTGGGCATCTATAAATTTCTTTAACGTTTTGCCCTTAAACCCCAACATCTGAGCCTGGGCTACTATCTCCTCAAATGGACGAGGTATAAACTCTGACATTTTCTTAGAGCAGTGTCCTTTATTACAATATTACCTCACAATATGATATACATACAAAAACAATTAAAGCAAAATTAAAATAATACTAATACCTCTGCTCCTACTAATGTTATTCAACTGGTACTCCAACAGGTTAAAGACAATAGTCCAAGGTTATCCAATAATGTGATTTCTCTTAGTCTATTTCAGGTAGATAATCCAACAGGTAATCCAACATGGCTTTATACCTACGCGCGGTACCGGTACTTGGAATGTACCACAAAAGTTAAATTCCTATAAGTATTAGATCCAGCAGCAGCTTCTTCAGTATAATCCAAATGGAATTTACCACAAAAGTTAAATTCATATAAGTATGAGATCCAGCAGCAGCTTCTTCAGTATAATCCAAATGGAATGTACCACAAAAGATAAATTCATATAAGTATGAGATCCAGCAGCAGCTTCTTAGGTATAATCCAAATGGAATTTACCACAAAAGTTAAATTCATATAAGTATGAGATCCAGCAGCAGCTTCTTCAGTATAATCCAAATGGAATGTACCAAAAAAGTTAAATTCATATAAGTATGAGATCCAGCAGCAGCTTCTTCAGTATAATCCAAACGGAATGTACCACAAAAGTTAAATTCATATAACTATGAGATCCAGCAGCAGCTTCTTCAGTATAATCCAAGGAATGAGTGT
>JAZGLO010003592.1:0-25494 GCA_036873155.1 Biomphalaria sudanica
GAATTCCATTTTCTTGTACTACTAAATCTTTTATGTTGTCTACTTGGTTCAAATTAAGAATTATGTCTTTGTCTCCTGGGGCTGAGAATGCTTTTGCAAAGTATTTGTTTAGGATGTTTGCTTTAGTTTCATTATCATTATGTATTATGTTATGTTCATCTTTTAATGGCGCTAGGCATGTTGTTTCCATTTTCTTAGACTTAATGTATGACCATAGGTTTTTGTTGTTATCTTTAGATATTACATTTTTTATGTATTCACTCTGCAGCTGTCTGCTTACTTTTTGGGTTAGGTGTTTAATTTTTATATACTTTTTGTAAACTCTTTCTGCCTTGGTTTCTTTAAATTTTCTATATATAGGTTTTCCTTCTGTTTACAAAGCTTCTTTAATCTATTATTAAACCAGCATTTATTTATTTTGTTTGATATGTATTTAGTTGGTATATGATTTTGTATAATGCTTTTAAGATGGTTTTTAATGAAATTCCAGAGGTCATCGACTGGTTGGTTAATGTCTTTTTCTAATAAGAATGTTTGTTGAAAGTTTAATGCAGCTTGGTGTAATTGTGTTAGGTTACATTTATTCCAGAGTAAGATTTTTCTTTTGGGTTTTGTATTGGCTACTGCTTTTATCTGACTGTGTATTTTTATGATCTCATAGTCTGATAGACCAGGGATAATATCATAATCAACTACTAATCCAGGTCGGTTGGTTAAGAAGAGATCTAATGTGTTGTTTAATCTAGTTGATCTAAACTTAGGTTGTGTAAAGTTTCTATGAAAAGCTCATTTTTATTCTTTAAATAGAAAGAAATATCAATTTGGTTTTATTTATTGTAATAGTTTATCTCACCAATTTTAATGTAGCAAAATGACAATTTTGTGAAACAATTGACACCGTGTTTTTGAGTCTATTTTGTCATAAGTAATAATGTTTCAAAGATTCATATGGCGTTGTAAAAACGTTTTTTTTTTAGTAAAATCTTTTACATGTTTTAAATGTTAATTCAAAGTTAAAGATAATGTATGAAACCAGGACCGTCGAGATAATCAGTCCAGCGCGCTAACTGCACGACCAGGCATTGCTGTTAACTTAATTAGCCTATTATTGATAAAGAGATACATATTACGGCGTGACAACTACCGGATATGTACAATATATGAGCAGGTCAGGGTGAGTGAGGCCTTTTTGTTACTTGCTGCTTAACATTTATTCATTTATAACAGTAGGCAGGTGGTAGCTCTACTGGGTGGGCCTAATCTGTGCACCTCGGTCTGCGACCAAAGGGCTAGAGTCGCCTAAGCAACCAGACAGCACAATCAAACTAAACTAAACTAAACTAGCTAACTAAAAATAAAATAACAAAGTGAAATTATAAAAGGAACTTATATATATACTTTATTTACATGAAACCAAAACAACGGTAATAAAACTAAATATACACACTACTAAACGATTGATCAAACCTACCGAACTGAACATAACAAATAAAGCAGCTATTTGGCAGGACTACAGCCGTAAGCTACTTGCAGCAGCAATAATTACTACGGCAGCTATGGGGCAACAGCTATAAGGCAACAGTAATAACTGCGGCAGACAGTTAGGCAGTAATAACTGCGGCAGAAAATTAGGCAGTAATAACTGCGGCAGACAGTTAGTCAGCAGTAAAAGCAGTTAGGCAGACAGGCAGTAATAACTGCGGCAGACAGTTAGGCAGGAATTATAGCCTGCAATTACAAATACATAAAACATAAGACATAATTATTCACAATATAACAAAATAATAATGAACTAGACCTAGTCTAGCACATACACATACCTAAATGCATGAGGTAAATACTATTACCTTCATTTAGCTAATAAAAAGCCATACATTATTATTATTATGATACCTACTTAAGAGCTTACGCCACAACACATGTTGGGCCAGATAATAATAAACATAAATCTAGATTTGGCTTAACAAAGCCGCCATCATGGAGCGTTGAGTAGGACGCAGCTATCTTCTACATTAAAAATTAAAATCGGCAACATGCCAACTTGTTAGAACTGTTATCCTAACAATATTATAATATTAATAAAATTACTTTTAGAAGACATAAAATAATAAAATATTTACAAATAGACAAATAGAAAAACAAAAAGGGGATCATTAAGGATGGCTAAAAGGGGGTGACGCTACCCAACTCTACGGAACTTCCGGTTCCATCAGAGGTAATCATGGCTAATTAACTAGCCAGTGATGCCACTACACTTATCAGTCTGCATCTACACTATAGCAATAGATGTAGATCTAGAAACAATTAATATAAATACGAACTAAAGAAAGTAAAAATAAAAACATTTTCCAACTTACAGGCGGTCCCAGCTGAAATTATACAACTCACAATTAGCTTTATACAGGCACCACTGTCAGCACTGACCACTGGTCAAGACAAAAGAGAGCTCAACGTGGTTCCGGAGCTAGCTATAACGGGTCAACGCGAACATATCGGAGAGCATGACGTCACGCTAATTATCTAAAACTAAACTGGGCTACCGATTTCCCTAATTTGTACCTAGCCGTATACAACAATAAAATTTAGCAAATTACTAAAGACACGGACTACACAACATTATATACCAAGTTAAGCAGCATTAAAAAGAGAATCTTAAAATTTAAATCCTACAAAAATACAAAAAGGAAGATAAAAAGTTATTTCTATTCTAAACTCATATGGGGGCTCTATACCGTTTACAGACCTGCACATAAACTAATATTAAAAAATAACAACCAATGCAACGCTAATGCCAAAGACAAAAATAAGCAGAACTAACCAGGGACAAAAAATAGGAAATAACATCCACAGCTCTAAGGCTAGTTAACTATTTTAAAAACTACTTTTCCTCTACGAGTAAAACACAAATAACAGAAAAAGACTAAAACTAGCAGAAAGGTATAAATAGCGGAAACTACAAAATACTCAGCACTGAACTATAAAAATTAAAAAGAACACTAAATTACAAACATTATAGCCCTGGCCTATATAAATAATATAAATTAGATAAAATTAGGTCAAAAATTAGATCCAGGAGCGCCAGCTCACAATTATGTCAAACGAGCGATTTTAGATAATCTTTTGGTATTGATTTGTAATTGAAAAAAAAAGAACAAGGCATCAAGCTTGTACTTTGGCGACGTCTGCTCGATGTTCCAGCACAGTTACCAACAGAGTTATTGGCCTTTTCCTTTAAATGGAACTAGAATGAGGATGTAGATCTGCCTAAATTAAACTTCTGACTTAGCACTCGTAACATCTATATCAACTAGATCTAGATCTCAAATATAAATTTGGAATAATGTAGATATAATTTAGATAAGATTTATTGAAAAAGCCTATATAATCTATTAATATACTAAATGAAATATTAAATTTTAAAATAGTAGATTAGTTTTTGTATTTTATAACATTGCAATATTGATCTAGACATTTGGAAATAAAAATCTACAATTAAGTCAAGAAATTGAAATTATAGATATTGATCTAGTCTAAATCTTGGCTGTCTGGTCGTACTGTTTGCGCGCTTGACTGTCGTTTGGGTTTATCGATGGTCCCCTACATTCAAACCCTTTCCAGGAAGTAAACATCTTCAGCTATGAAGGAAAATCCGAAACATGTAAAACAACAAACATTCTAAACTAGACTTAGAGATTCTAGGTTTAGAATCTACAATGATTTTGATTAGAATATAAATCTAATTCTAGTGTAAAAAATCTATCTCTAGTGTAAAAAAAAATCAGGATGTAGTGTAAATAATCTAGATTAGATCTAAATCTAGCTATTATGTCTTTTTAAAATAATAGTCAGATTACGAGGTTTAATAAACATAACTAAACCAAGTTGTTTTAACATTTCATTTCAAGAATTTATTCCATATGAAGTCAAAGGAAAAAATTCCACTACGTCACACGCCCTAGTCAGACTAAAAGATTCCATCAATACGAGCAGGTTGTCGAGGGTTCATAGACATTAGTGCACCAAGTGAGTTCTTTTAGCATTTCATTTAAAGAATTTACTCCATATGACGTCAAAGAAAAAAATCCAATACGTCACACTGTCTAGTGAGACTAAAGATGTCTTTATCAATACGAGCAGGCTCTCGAGAGTTCATAGACATTGGTGTATCAAGTTAGTTTAGCTTTTCATTTCATTTAAAGAATTAACTACATATTTCGTCAAAGAAAGTAAAATCCATTACGTCACAATGGGCTAATTACACTAAATATGTATATATATTATATATATATATATATATATATATATATATATATATATATATTTATATATATATATATATATATAATGATTAAAGACACATGTTTTGTGCGTTTTGTCTGTCCGTCATGTTAATATTGAAAAAAAAATCTAAAAGCTATTGAAAATCTGAATAAAATTTAATTTCCGTTCCTAAACATCGCAATAGTTTTAAGTTTCTATAATAGATTGTTCAGGATGTTTATATATTTTTAATGAGAGAAAATAAGAATTCCAGATAAATCTAATACCGTTGATTAAATTTTTGGGATGGTCTCGTATAAAAAATTTGATGCACCATAACCTTCTGGAGAGATTTTCAAACCATACTTTGGTGTTAGGAAGTTGTTTTCCTTAAAAATCGGAACATAATATTAAGGATCATTAGATTTTCTAAAATTTTATCTAAGAATGTAAATGTGGTGTAAGAGAAAAGTGCGATTTTACATAAATAAAGTTAAACAAAATTTTCATAAGAAATCCGGAACAACCAATTTTCGTAAATGAAAAGAAAATTATCTGTTTTATTTATTAGAAGATGGATTTCAAACAGTTATTTGGCGTTAGATTTTTCATACTAAATTGGGAAAATTTTTGGCGACGATTTGTAACAAAAATAAAGTAATGTAGGTCGATTTATTTTCCAAAACAAAATCCGGAATATTCTTTACCGATTAAACAACTTTTGTTATGTTTCGTCAAGAAAATTAACTGCAAAATAAGTGTAAAAAGTGATTTTCAATAATCGTTTCTGATATATTACTTTCTTATTTTAAAATCCTCAACAACCATTTGTGGATATAAAAAAAACACGTCATTTGACATAAATTTGTTTTAAGTGAAAAATACGGAACAATTAGTTATCTATAAATAAACTATAGTGACGTATTGTAAAAGAATATAAGTGTAATTTATTCAATTATACGATTTCAACAATCATTTGACATTTTATAGTTAATGAAATATAAGTCAGTATAGAGATTTTCATTTACAATTTATATGCTATTTTCACTAAAAAACAACATATTATTAATCATTTGTTTTTGCAACGTTTAAGCGTGGAAATTAATGTAATATAAGTTAGAATAGCAAACAAACATTCGTTGGCATTGATTTATAATCACAAAAACATCGGGAACTATCTATTATATATACTTAAAACTTTTGAGATGTTTCGGAATAGAGTTGTTTTTGTTATCTAAACGTGACACACAGACCGACAAGCAAATCAAACGCACAAAAAATAAGCGTCTTTTATACTGATGTGGGAACTAAACAAAAAATAAATAAAATCTGATTATTTAAACAATTTTTAGGGAACTGATTAGTACCAAGTTAAGCCTCTACTTGTTACGCTACTGCACGAAAGTCACTGCATAAAAAGTCAATTTTAAAAAATGTGCATGATATTTACATACAAAGTGCATTCTTAGCCTTTTATAAACAAATATACATGTTTTATTTTAATTTTAACAGTTAGTTGACCAGAAAAAACATCTTTAACTAATATATATATATTAGTTGTGAACATTTCTTGTACATTTTATAAATATATTTGACTTTGTGATACTGAGAATACACAAAAAATTGTGCTACTTTGTTAACATATTGTAACATTTCCTCCCTTACATTTATGTAATTGTTTTAGAATTTGTGTATTTTTATGAAAAAATCGCTTGCATAATTAATTTTATAAATTAAACGGTTTGCTTTTAGAAAACGAAAAGAAGCCCTGGCACCTAAACTTTTCAAGCCGCATTTAATGGTGAAAATATATTTTTCATTTCTCTTCTTGTTTTCGAGATTTGAGTGTGACCGACAGACATTTTGCACAAACCTAATAGCGGCTTTTCCTCTCATGGAGGCAGCTAAAAATCGTGCTACCTTTTTAAATGCTTTAGATGTAGACTGCGGCTTTCTAGGGAAATACCGAAAATAAAATACAAAGGTTTGATAGAAACCTTTCGATTTTTCTCGAACGTACATATATTTTTATAATACCGATTTGCTTTAATTTATAGTTATAGTATATTTCATCCTATTGGAATGTATCGAAATGACAACAGATCTATCCCTTGCTGTCTCTCTCTCTGTGTTTCTCTTTCTCTTGTACAAAATAAAAAGACTCTTGATCTATCTTATGCATGCAAGACATGAACATCATTTGCCTAAATTGAAAAAGACTAAATGTGGCTCAAAAAAGAGGGCTGAGACGGATTTTAGGAATCAGTCATAGAAAGCGGGTCTCAAACAAGGATATCCTATGCCGAACTGGGGCTCGATCACTTGATGGAGATGTGACAGAGCGTGGCATGAGGTTTGCGGGACATGTTCTCAGACATAATGATAATGAACAACGCATACCAAGAGAGTTTCTGATTTCACCATATTTTGTGGCTTACAAACGTTTAGGTGCAAGGGCTACTTAGTGTTTGGATAGCGAACCGTTTTGTTTTAAAAATAATTATGCTAGCCTTTTTTTTTCATAAAAATACACCACATTTAAAAAAAAAATAACTTCAGGTACGTCTTTTTCAATAGGTCACAGGCTTTTTCATTGATAATTCAGGTTTCTTTGATGGATTCGGGCATTGGTTAAAAAAATAGCAATCACGGCCATTAGAGGAAGTGGCTAGTGGCGCTGTTCCTCAAAGGGACCGTTACATAAATGGCGGGTCCTACCTAGTTAGCTTGGTACATTGAAGGAAACTGGCAGAAGATCCCGGTGTATTCTCGGCCTTCGGCCGTGTCTAGCCCACGCGTTGGGGGCCAAATGCATCGGTCAACAGCAATGCTTTACATAGGCATTGTCTAGGGTCTCTCCCAAACAGAACTGTTTGTTCACACAGGTTTTTTTTTTACTGTTTGGCGTCCAAGCAGGGTTTTTTTCAAACTTAGGGCTCGAAGAGCCTTCGGCTCAGCCCTTAGACATCAACAATGTAACTCAAGAGCAAGTGGCAACTAAACACGGTCTACATGCCCTTATATAAACTTCATAAGGGGAATCACTCTAGTCTTTACAGTAGCTCAAAAATAATTAACTCCCCATTATGTCACAACTCTTCATAACTTCTGGTGGTTGGGAGTGGAGTTGTTGAACAATCTGTGGACTTGAAATGTTACTAATTGCAGTATCGAGTTCGTAAGTACAACACGCCAACAGAATAAATAGTCAAGAGAAGGTGAATCCAGCCTTCTAGAACACACAACTTGATTACAGAAAGAATGCCACAGTCCACGTCATTAAATTCAGTACAAGCCGTCTCTTCGTCGTTCGTACTCTATTTCTCTCTCTAACCATTTTTCGCGCAGGACATAATCATATTCTTTTTTGAGGCAACGTCTGTTTTATATAAGATAAGATTAAAGTAACTTTTTTAATATACTGTCGCGTCACTTAAAAAAATACCCAATTAAATGCAACTTCTAGTTTACTCAAATAATACATTTAGTCATTAAATTACCTACAGTAAGTGGGAAGTTTTTTTTTAGGAAATCGGAAAATGCGCTTAATTTCAATGAAGTTGAGTTCAAAATTTAATGCTAGCACATTTTTTTTATATAATATATTGTTATAAACCTGGTGGTGACACAGATGGTGATTGAGGTGTGTGTAGACAGCCGACGCAAATCGCCCAAGGCCAGCGCTGGACGAGAGGTCAACCGTGACGAGTTACGACGGTCAGCCAAGACAGTTCGGGAAGGGTCAGTGTTGTGAATAGATCTCAGGAGTGTCATAAGGGATGTAGACATGTGATTAACCAGAATGGCTGAGTGACGTTCTGTCCGGTTCTAAAAGGCCATTAGGAACCCTATATAAAGAACTGAGGTGTTACTATCAAGACGATTTACTACAGCCCAGTTAATTATAGTCCGGTCGCCTACAGCTCAGTTCAGTGTGGTTCAGCAGTGTGATTGACCACGGCGCATTACGACGGTTCAGTGTGGAATACTGTCATGTACAGTCAAGACACCTCAATAGTACGAGACTGCGTCTTGATCTTGGTCTGCGATCGAGTTCGACACAACGATCCCAGTGTGTGAAGGCAGTCTTGAACAGTTAAGCCAAGTACAAGCCTGCAATGAGACGGAGAGGCCATCGCAAGAGTTGATACGTCGGATGTTCACGAAGACATATTTGTACAGCCTGTGTTACGTGTTGCCAATTGTACAGTATTGGCTGTTTATTTATTGGACATTAAACTGTTACGTTTTTTTTGAGCCCTGAGTTGTCAAATTCTTTAAGTTGGTGGTGTTGTGTGTTGCAGTTTGCAGAGAGCCTGAATAGGGAGATTCGTTACAATATATTTTTTTTTCAAACAACATTAGCAGAGCACAACTTCTATTCTTAGAGGTGCTCAGTGCGCTATAGACCATTCTTGGAACTTGTGTGTCTGGCGGTTATCAGGGAACTTTCCGTGCTGTCTTTAGGCGCTCAGTCAACACAACTCTCCTTTCAAATCAAGGTTCAAAAGATTTGTTTGTTGGTTTTGTTTTTTGTAGGCTCCTCTCTCCATTCGATGATAGGCCGGTAATAGTTTTGTGTTGTCGGACTTGTCTGTCTGTCGGTATGTAACGTTTAAATCGAAAAAAAAAACACCAAGGAAAAAATATTTAAAAGTTAATTTCTCCTTTACTTTAGACAAAAAAAATAAATGTAATATTAATCAAAAATATTATTATCGAAAATGCGTTCATTAAATAAAAACACCCAAAACGGTTCTTTGAAATTGATCTTCTGAATGATATCTTTACCGGTACATTTTTTGTTTACCACATGGTCTTAAGTTGTATTATTGATATTGGGTAGTCCAGTTGGTTTTGATGTAAAAAATAACGCCAAACTATGTGTTAAAAAAGATTTTTTTTTATATTTTAAAAGATTAAAACAACAACATGCTTTAAATATTCCTTTTCCTTAGGGAAGTCGACGGACTGACATGTACTTGACTGACTTGTATTTGACTGACTTGTACTTGACTGACTTGTACTTGACTGACTTGTACTTGACTGACTTGTACTTGACTGACTTGTACTTGACTGACTTGTACTTGACTGACTTGTACTTGACTGACTTGTACTTGACTGACTTGTACTTGACTGACTTGTACTTGACTGACTTGTACTTGACTGACTTGTACTTGACTGACTTGTACTTGACTGACTTCTGACTAAACTCAACTTACTTCTTCAACTAGTTTCAATTTGAAATATTGTTTAGTTGTTGACTTGATACTTCCATGTTTTGATCACTTTCTTTCCACTTTTTGACTATGAAAAAAAAATGTGAAGTAAATTCAGATATGGACAATTTTTTGACATTTTTCACCAATTTTTCAACTAAGTGAAAAAAAAAGATTGAAATAAATGTAACCACTTGACACTAATAAGTACTACTGATTCTCTTCTTGTTCTCCACAACATGATACAAATGTTTAATATTTACAGTTTTGTTTTAGGTTTATGCTAATATGTTTTCCTTTATTGCAGCAAGAGGAAAGAAGAGAATAAAGTTACAAGGAATAATATTTTTACCAGAGACATGAACATAGAAATTGTTACGGTCTGGACATTCCTTATGTTAAGGTTAATGCAATATACTGAAGGTAAACTCTGAAATTTCATTTTTTTTATTTATAAAAAAGGTGATGGAACTGAATTGAAACGATAAACACTTTGCTAGCGAAGAACATGGGAGATTGTATACGCCTCAGACGACGACCTGTATAGAGGGGACTAATTCAGCTTATACCACCACTTCAGTGACCTTTCAGTCAATTACTATTTCTTTCGCTTGATCGAGATAGCAAACAAAATAGTTTATTAACAATAGTTAATCAACTAATTGGTTATTTTTAAAAAAAATTGATTCTTATGTTGTCATGTATAAGAAATTATTATTTCAGCTCGATCCGAGATTGGGTGTTGGTGAAATAACGTATATAAAAAAAAGAGTCAGTTGATATAAGCTTTGTAAACAAAAGAACTCGAATAAGTAACAAAAGTGGAAAGTACATGATGTTCTGGCCCCAAAGCAGCTAGACTGATCACATGTAGTAATTCATTATGAAAATATGAGAATCCTTTACAGTTGTCAGTTGCATTGGTTTAAGTGGTTTAAATAGTAGCAGTACATTGTAGTAATAAAAAAGAACTCCCTCGTGGGACACACTCTTCGGCCTCACCAAGGTAGGGAAGACAGGGCTCAAGGAACTGTGACCCAGTCAGTCGAGAGAAAGTAGAAATTGTTAGTTGAGAGAAGTAAGTTGAGTTTAGTCAGAAGTTAGTCAACTGCAGTAGTCATAGCCAGATAGTATCTGGTAACAAGTTATTGTAGGAAGTTCTAAAGAGTGGAATTTAAGAAGTTGAAGCTAATAGTTGCATTGATGAAACACGTGTATGTGAATTCAAGTAATGGACTGAGTCATGTGATTGTATTATAAATAAGGCTCTAAAATTATTATACTCATCAAATATTACCATGAAAATTGGATTGATGTCATGTAAAAAAAAACCTTATATTTTATCACGTTCTACAAGCAATATATTTTTGTTTACATTTCGCAAGTAGTTCCTGTAGTTAATGTCAGTTCAGTCTCAGTAACTGTGACACTGTGTATGAACAATATGATTACATCCTGCATCATCGTTAAAATTGTCATTTACAGAGACCTAAGCGATGTACAATCAGGTCACACTCCGGCTATCCCCACTTAGAGGAAGTTGAGCGTAATAGAGCAAAAAAGTATTGATTACGTTTGTTAGTACTGTTAAATAAAAAATTTTGACGTTTGACGGTACTGTTAAACTTCAGAACTACTTACCACTCATGGCCAAACCTTTCCAAACTTTCACTGATCTTAGAGACATGGCTTTTGTCTCTTCAGATGTCAATCTTGTCTACGTAATACATCGATTGTTCGTTAGCTCAGGCAATCCATTCCATGCTCTAATAGCACTAGGGAAGAAGGAGCATTTTTACAAATTTGTCCTAGCATATGGGACGAGGAATGTCCTTTATCTTTGCGTCTTTCTGAATATTTTATTAGATTTTGATTTTGTATTTGAAGATTATGGTTCAGTGTTTTATGTATAACTGCTACTTTTCTTTTGAATCTTCTACCCTGAAGGCTTTCTAAATTTAGTGATTTTACTATTATTGGCCAAACCAAGGTTAAATAACACTTTTTTTTTCTGTTCTATTTTGATTTATAGAAATTTCTTCTAATAAACCCTAATGCTTTGTTTGATTTTTTAATAGTTTCATCAATACAGGGATTCCATGACAGTTTTTTATTTATTATAACACCTAAGTATTTTGCGTTTTTAGTCTCTGTTACTGGTTTATCATGAATAAGATAAGTGGAGTCAATTTGTTTTACTTTTTTTTTTGTTACTCTTAATAACTGCAATCGTCTATAAATAATCTGACTTTAGTTTCTGAACTAATTCAATTTGGTAAATCATTTATGTCAATTATAATTAATAGTGGACCTAAGACTGTTCTTTCACATCGTTTTAAAGGCCATGCAATAAAGTTTATTAATAAACCTTCCTTGGACTTTTTCTATGATATAACTATTAAAATGACAAAATATTTTCAGGCGAATGTGAAATGACATTAAGTTTAGGGCAGAATATAAGAGACGTCGATAGGATCCCTCACACTGCAGACACTTTACAAGTAAGTTTTGGAAAGTCTTCGTTTCATTCAAGAAAACAAAATGCAGATAATGCAAAATATTTTCTTTTTTTAATTGCATGCAAATTGAAGTGGTCCCTCTGTCTGGGCGCGGATTAGTTAAAACTAACTTGAATACTTTAATAATATGTCATGGGGTGACTCCTTCAGAGCAATGCTAGAGTTGATTCAACTCTAAACATTTATGAAGAGAATATTTGATGACCAGTTTCTCAAACAACACGTAGCTTTTAACATTCACACATAAAAAAAAGTTAAGAAATCCTTTTGTTCCAGAAATGTAGCTAGGTATCTTCTATTATAGATCACAGACCTTCATGCTTAGCAGAGAATAATTAAGTACTACGAGTATCGATGTGTCAATCTATACGTGCATGTTAATTAAAGACATCAACTCTGCTAAGCCATTAGTTTTCCACCCTGATTCAGGCAATCCATTCCATGCTTTGATGGCACTATGAAAAAAGGAGCCCTTGTAAGAACTTATCCTATAACAGACATGTCAAACTCATTAAGGTGTATGGGCCACACAAAAAACCTAAATATGATTTGAAGGGCCGCAGTCAATAATCCGTTGGAAAACATATATAGACGACTACATAGCTTAGCTACACGAATGAAAATCTGCAATTATAGGTCGGAAAATTTTAAGTTTTTTTTTTCATTATAAAAGGTGGAACAAGTGCAGTGTGTGTGTGTGTGTGATGGTGTTGGCAAGTCTGATGTTTAACAAGTGCAAGGTGTGTGTGTGATGGTGTTGGCGAGTGTGATGTTTAACAAGTGCAGTGTGTGTGTGATGGTGTTGGCGAGTGTGATGTTTAACAAGTGCAGTGTGTGTGTGATGGTGTTGGCGAGTCTGATGTTTAACAAGTGCAGTGTGTGTGTGATGGTGTTGGCGAGTGTGATGATTAACAATTGCAGTGTGTGTGTGATGGTGTTGGCGAGTGTGATGATTAACAAGTGCAGTGTGTGTGTGATGGTGTTGGCGAGTGTGATGTTTAACAAGTGCAGTGTGTGTGTGATGGTGTTGGCGAGTGTGATGATTAACAAATGCAGTGTGTGTGTGATGGTGTTGGCGAGTGTGATGTTTAACAAGTGCAAGGTGTGTGTGTGTGTGTGATGGTGTTTGCGAGTGTGATGTTTAACAAGTGCAGTGTATGTGTGATGGTGTTGGCGAGTGTGATGTTTAACAAGCGCAGTGTGTGTGTGTGATGGTGTTGGCGAGTGTGATGATTAACAATTGCAGTGTGTGTGTGATGGTGTTGGCGAGTGTGATGTTTAACAAGTGCAGTGTGTGTGTGTGATGGTGTTGGCGAGTGTGATGTTTAACAAGTGCAGTGTGTGTGTGATGGTGTTGGCGAGTGTGATGATTAACAATTGCAGTGTGTGTGTGATGGTGTTGGCGAGTGGCATGTTTAACAATTGCAAGGTTTGTGTGTGTGATGGTGTTTGCGAGTGTGATGATTAACAATTGCAGTGTGTGTGTGATGGTGTTGGCGAGTGTGATGTTTAACAAGTGCAGTGTGTGTGTGATGGTGTTGGCGAGTGTGATGATTAACAATTGCAGTGTGTGTGTGATGGTGTTGGCGAGTGTGATGATTAACAATTGCAGTGTGTGTGTGATGGTATTGGCGAGTGTGATGTTTAAGGTATTGTTTTAAATAGACTACATTACAACTGTACAATATTTAGGTACAGCCTAGAGTTAACAACATATAGGAAGCAAAATAAAGTGAATTTTAATTCAATTCAGAATTAAAGATAATTTAGTAACAAAAAGTATTTATAAGAAAAAGGGACCGTGCTGTAAGGGTTTAATCTCAGTAGGAAGCGTTAGTGCATGTAGGCTTACATATGGTACGGGGTAGAGTTCGCCTAGAAGATTCACAAAATTTCACTGTCTTCATAGACGAAATTAAGATTAAAAATGTATTTTTTTTCTCAGACATGTTTACAAAATTGTAGGATTGACACGTCATGCTTTGTAGCAGTGTTTACAGAAAGCTGCTTTTTCGGCGATCAAGTTGCATTAGCTAACTTATTTGCAGACGACGAAAGCCAAGATGTTTACATTAAAAAGTGTGTCGGTAGGTATATCAGAGATTGACTTGTATACTAGTATTACCAATGTTTTATTTTTCATAATTTCTCTAGTGTTAGGAGGAGGCAACCCAATCTGTGATTATCATGAGTATCGAGAGTTCTCTCTCCAAGGGGGAAAATGACCGAGAAATATTGTGATTGGGAGGAAGGCTGATGGTTTCATAAGACCGTTAGTACCGGAGGATACAAAACACTCCACTACCCATGCAATGCTTCCAATGGCAGGCTTCTAATATTACCTTCAATCCAATGTATTGCCTTACGTGAGGCTCCCCAATTGGGTCCCACCCGAAAGCTATGTTAACAATGTTCTGAAAATAATTAAAACAGAAACGACTCAAGGTAACTCATGAAACAGTTTAGGAATCAGCTGATATTTTTTAGGCATGTTTTTTTAGACAGGTTAAAGCTAACAAATAAATTTTGATAGACTTTTGAATGCAAGGCTGTACATTCTAGATTGACAATGTTGCATTTAAGTGTAAGCTTGAAGAAAGTGGTATTTTTTAACCATTTGATATAATAAGTATTTTTATAACAAGCTTGTTTTATATTCATAGCTCAATAAAATATAATATTTACATATTTAATTTCACAGAAACAACAGAAACCACTACTTTACCACCAACAAAAAAACTACTGCTTCACCACCACAGTCATCTACAGAAACAACAGAAACCACTACTTTACCACCAACAACTACTCCCACCACATTCATCCACAGAAACAATAGAAATCACTACTTTACCATCAACAACTACTCTCACCACATTCATCCACAAAAACAACAGAAATCACTACTTTACCATCAACAACTACACCCGCCACATTCATCCACAGAAACAACAGAAATCACTACTTTACCATCAACAACTACTCTCACCACAGTCATCCACAGAAACAATAGAAATCACTACTTTACCATCAACAACTACTCCCACCACATTCATCCACAGAAACAATAGAAATCACTACTTTATCATCAACAACTACTCCCACCACATTCATCCACAGAAACAATAGAAATCACTACTTTATCATCAAAAACTACTCTCACCACATTCATCCACAAAAACAACAGAAATCACTACTTTACCATCAACAACTACTACTACATCTCTACCACTTGCATCCCCAGAAACACCAGAATCCACTACTTTACCATCAACAACTACTACTACATCTCTACCACTTGCATCCCCAGAAACACCAGAATCCACTACTTTACCATCAACAACTACTACAACCGCAAAAATGTCACGAGAAGGTATATATTGCTCTTTTTTAAAATCTTATTACCTTCACTATTAGCCACCACTAAATATATTGTAGATCTACCTCCCCTAAAGCAACACAGGAACCCAGGATAATTTTATTTTAAGATTTATTGTAGCCGTTTAAGAGTACTCGTGCATAAGCCTTTTAAAAATGCTTATCAGTTAGGTGCCTCAGTAATTGTTTTAATTTCAATGGTCTCCTATGTTTGCATAATCTCAATGTTTGCATTGTTTGAATTTTGGAAAACGTCTCTTCATACAGACCAAAATTGTAGAGGTTCGTGGACTGACTAACAAAGTTATGTTTGCCTACTCAAATAACTTCTAGACAAATACCTTCTCCCCAATAATGGGGTGTCTCAATATAGAGCATATTAATACCTACGCTCAGTATATTTTCTAGAACAGATTAAAATTCTATGAGCGGCAGCAAACAGGAAAATAAATAAAATAAAAGCCTTTCCATTTTGATTCGTTTTTATTCAGTAATTTTGACAATTTGTATTGAAACACATACAAACGTGTATATTTAAATATTTTTCAATACAAATGACATTTTTAGGCAACATTTTTGGTGCCCAAGTATAAAAGATATACAAACTGTTTAATCCATTTTTTTGAGAAATTGAAATTTTCACCCAAAATCAACAATTTCTCACTCCACAAATGAAAAAGTAACCTTCTCTAATAGCACGAACTTTGGAAACGTTAGGCACTTCCTAATTTAGTCACAGCAGATTCTGTCCGATTTACTATTTACAACATTGATTCATCTGAACGCATCCACCGAGACAGAACGAGACGTATCAGGCAGTAGTACGATTGACTAGCTTCTTGTTTATCAATCACTATATATACACTAATGGTTTCCTAAGTGGGATAGAGTGTTGGAGATAACGAGGGCTCTGTAACAAATATATTCTCATTGAATTTGAAGTTATGTGCCTGCTGACAACGCTAGATCTCGTGTAAAATTGTTAGCTCCTAAAAACAGGAAAGACCTCCTCATGCGTCGTATTGTATTGACCTGTAACGTGTTTTTTCTCTTGCATTAGCTATAACAGAATTAGTCTATTACAATGTCGACATCGGTGTAGCCGGGGAATGGGTACTTGTTTATAGGAGCCTGTACTTCTGTGAGACAGCGTGTAGTCTAGTGTCACAATGTGAGCATTACCTGCAAGACAGCAACGTCTGTAAACTGTACACCTCCTATCCTAGTCTGACGTCAAAGTGGGGAAGCATTCTGGGAAGAAAAGTCAACTGTCTTAATGGTAAGTGTTGACATGGGCGGAGGTAAGACAGGCAACAAGACGTTTCTCTGTCTTTTACCTTCCAACCAATCTCTCTAGCTTTTCATCTCTATACCTCTGCATCTCTTTTAGTCTCTATCTCTCCATCGTATCTACCTCTCTACCCTTCTACCTCTTCATCTTTTTACCCTTATTTGTATCTCTTTTCGCTATATAGTGTAGAGTGCTAAAGCAGAGGTAACAACTCAATCAATTACAAGGAGAACACAAGGTGAAGGCCAATAATGAAATGACGTAATCAAAAGTGTTGATAATTCAAAATATAGGAATCTATACGAAGTCACTGTCGCAATACGAAGTATATCGATGTCATTGTTTTTCAATTACTTGACAGTTTTCATTTTAAAAAAAAAAAGAGATTGGATTTGTTGCGCTTATGCGTTTCGTTTCTTTGCTTTAAAACTAGAATTAGAAATTGGGCCGGAAGTACCTTTTTCCTTATATATCTTTTGCATTTTTCAGTTCTCATTTTAAATTACACTGTCATTATTAGGCTGTAAATTTAAGTGTACCTGATAGAAAAAAAATTCTGCACAAAAATACGGGAAGTTGGGATCAAACCCGATAGAGGCTATAAAAAAGAAAAGATCTGAAACTAGCGCGTGAAACCACACATTTACAGTACTTTATTTGATGACTCTTTACCCAAGATCTGTGTTTTTCTTTTACAACTAGTTTACTTCAAGTACCCGTCATTTTCTGATACACAATTTCACACACAAAAATAATTTTAGGAATAAAAATTGTGATTTTAAAGCTTTTAATGATTTTTAAAAGGTGTTTTTAAAAGGTGTTACTGTAATCAAATGTGAATAATGTGTAAATATGAATCTCACTATCTATTTTGTGTCTGTTTTAATTTTCTAATGTTTTCTTGAATTAAGGGGTCGGGTTTTTCTCCTGATGTTTATACCTGATTTCTCTTATCAAGCGTATAAATATAAACAAAATCGCATGTAAATATATGCATGAACTTGTTATAGATGAAGCCCATTAATTATAGTTCTTTAAAAAATTGATCTCACACATGCCATGGGCCTTGTCATAATTGTCATAATCTATAAAATCTAGTCTTTATCTATTTAATCATAAATATTCACGTTGAATTCCAAATGTAACTATAGAATCAGTATAGATCTACTCCTAGAATATATATCTAGGTTATAAATATAGTAGAAACAGAATCTAAGATAATCAGTCTTTGACTTTGTCTTGATTTTAGACTAGATTTAAGTCTAGCATACTATATAAACCTATGTATACGCTCACATCTTAGACCTCACCAAGGCTTTCGACAAGGTCAATGGTTAATGGAGGATTCTAGCCAGGCTCGGATGCCTAACTACACTCCGATCAATTCTCAAGCAGTTTCACGTGGGACAAAAAGGCCAGATCAGACACAATGGTGACCTGTCGATCATTTCCCAATAAAAAAATGGCCTGAAGCAGGGCTGTGTACTTGCTCCTACTCTACTCGCTATCTTCTTTAGCGTGCTGGGTCAAATTAGGCAGCGATTGCTCAATGGCATCGACATCACGTTTCTTTCGGACGTCGATCTTCGACGTCTACTGTCCCATACAAAAAACAAAAGAAATGGTCATAACGGAGCTTCTCTATGCCGATGATTGCGCCCTGCTAGCCCATAATGAACATGGTCTCCAGATCGCATAGGCTGCTGCCTCTTTCTATTAATATAAAGCATGGGAAAACAGAAGTCATGTTACAGAAGTGACCCAATAAAACCTAATCAGCCCCAAAGATCACCGTAAATGGACGTATCCTTAACGTGGTAGACGACTTCACATATCTAGGAATCATAGTATCAAATGACACCTCGATAAATAGGAAATCGATAATGTCTGGCCATGGCCAGTTGTGCTTTTGGACACATTCAGAAATGAGTTGGCGGAATAGCTCCACCTGCCTACAAAAAATGTTTACCAAGCAGTGGTTCTCTAAACCCTTCTATATGGCTCTCAGACATGGGTATTATATAGAAAACAAAAAAGACTACTTGAACGCCTTCACTAAAGATGCTTGAGCTCCATCATGAACATACGATAGCAAGACCGCACTAGAAGCAGCGATGCCTTTGCGAACGCCGGTATGGGCAGTGTAGAGCTCTGTGTTGTTATATTCGTAACTTCTTCTTTAGAGAAATTACTTTTGCTGAATTTCTTTTACTGAAAATTTGGGCTACTCGCGACTGACACATATATAGTTTTTATGTGAAGCAACAAAGCCTGTAACAGTTTGTTCATCGGAGAGGTCATTCTTGAAGCGTGGATTCATAAAAAATATTTTAAAACTTCTG
This sequence comes from Biomphalaria sudanica, assembly GCA_036873155.1. NCBI lineage: Eukaryota > Metazoa > Mollusca > Gastropoda > Planorbidae > Biomphalaria > Biomphalaria sudanica. Next base: position 19,007 of record JAZGLO010003592.1, read on the forward strand.
GTTCTATCCTATTGTTCCAATACTTAAAAAGCGCAAAGACGCGACTAACGTGGAGACCTACAGACACATATTCCTGACCTCCACTATCGGCACTTTAGTAGAACGGATGGTCAGCGAGCGCCTCGTGTGGAGCTTTGAGAGTGCCGGTATCCTAGCGCCAGAGCAGGCTGGCTTTAGGGCAGGCTTGAGCCCGATCGACCAGGTCACGATTTTCATGCAGGAGGTGGCCGATGGGTTCCAGAGGTTCGAGAGCACATATGCAGTTTTTATAGACCTAAAACAGGCTTATGACCGGGTGTTGAAGCAAAGCCTCTATCTTAAACTTAGAGCCATGTGCGTACGCGTGCGGACCTACAACAGTTCCTAACGGAGTGGAAAACACGAACTCAGTTCCAGTACTCTCTAAGTGGGGAAAACACCCCAATAAGAGGGTTACCCCAGGGATCCGCCCTCTCATGCATCCTTTTCATGGTCTATCTTAATGATTTGCTCAGCTCACTCTGGTGTCGCAAACAGCTATATGCTGATGATATTGCCCTCTGGTCAGCCGGGAAGAAAACTGACCAACTTCAGGCAGCATTACAAGCCGACCTCCATACCATCTCCTCGTATTGTTCAAATTGGCAGATACGAATTAACGTTGCCAAAACGCCCTGGTGCCTGTTCAGCCTGGGAATCGACATTCTTGGGGCCCCATTCGAGCTCCAACTCGGTGGGCTGCGACTCCAACATGAAAACACGCCAAAATATCTAGGAGTCACCCTAGACAGGAAGCTCTCAATGCACTTGCATATCCAGGATGTTGAACAAAAGGCCTCGGAAAAGTTAGGGTTACTCAGAAAGCTAGCAAGTACCAAGTGGCTGACACGCTCCGCACACTGTACACAGGGGCTGTCAGATCCCAAATCGAGTACAGCCTGCCCGTGCAGGTGTACGCAAGCAAGACGGCTCTCGAGTCACTCGACCGTGTACAGGGCCAGGCTCTCAGATTCATTTGCGGAACCTATAGAACGAGCCCAACTTCCGCTGCAGAAATCATGTCCAACGTGGCTCCTCTCAGCATGAGGAGAGAGCGCGCCGTGCTAACGGCCCTGGAACGCTACAAAAGGGACGAACCAGGGCTCCCGACCCATACATTAGTCACTCAGTGAAGAGTAAAAAACAGGATAAAACAGACATCAAATTTGAGTGCCCAAGCTGGCCTCTCCACTGACCAAGTCCCAATCCGACGAAACAATCCGAATAGAAACAATCTAATATAAACTTTTCACATGTATATTATGAGTGAGTCTGATGTGAATGTAAATTTTTTTTTTATTGTTATAATGCTGTGTTCGGTGTAATGCACAAATTGTAAGACAAATTTCCTTACGAACAATAAAGATTAGTATTATTATTATTGTTTGTGCGATTATTTCTTGATATGATCATTTTATGTACATGTAAATCTAACACTAGACCTAAAGTTCTGATTTAGAACTCTTAAGATCTAGTGTAGAACTACTTTTAGATCTAGAATCTAGATGTAAACTATATTAAATTAATTTAAAAATATAAGCAACGCTTATAAACTTTAATAAAATCGAAGCAACTTAAAATGTACTCGGTTATGGCCCAATTACGGTAATACGGCTGACTACGCCAAGTTGGCTCTATACCCAGCTATAGTCTCCAGCCAAATTTATATTTATTTATTTTGTGTTTTGAAAAATTATAACGGTCAAACTCGATTTTTCCCTGAGTGACCAACGAGCCAACAATTCTTTACTCAACGATTTACATCAACTGTTAAAATTAAAAAAAATAGTTAGAGCCAATTTTGGTATTAGCTGTCCAGGTTCCTACTGGAGGGACCCAAAAGTTCGTGGTTATGATTTCTAGTGGAGGATGGCGACAATTATGGCGTTATTGTAAGGCTGGTTGTTGCACTCAATATACAAGGTCCATAAAGTGTAATGTTGGTGTATTGTTGGCCAGAGGTGTTTCATTTAAAAGTAGTGTGTGTATGTTTTCTTTGTATGTGGGGGAGCGGGCATTAAAATAGAGACAGACGAGAAAGCTACTAGTAATGGGCCTAAGAAATGTTTATGCCTACTTTATATTAGCGAGTTTCAACCTAAGCGCAACACTCTGGGTATCTGCTCGTAAAAGAGGAAGAACATACTTCAGAAGATCCCCTTGGAGTCCCTGTCACTCTTAAATCCAAATTATAAGTTCAAAGCTGCCTTTCTTAGGCGCCCCGTTGAAACGGTGAGGTGTGTATGCTTTTAAAACCGAACTCTGTAGCACTACAACTAAAATTATTGGTTATAATATTTTTAATCTAATTTTGTAATCCATTGGTCGTGCACAGTTTCATATAGTGCTAGTAATTATTTCACCACCTAATACTATTTATTCTCTAATTATGTATTTTTAATTTCCGAAGGTCTACCCTGTTGTTACCAGATAGGAGGCGACATCTTTGATCTAAGAAGTCCACAACTTTTACTGACAAGCACCGCCTCGTCATGCCAAGAGCTATGTATGAGTTTGATCCAATGCCGGGCTGTTCTTTTCGACGGATATACCTGTCGGATATACACTCGTGTATATAGGAATCTGTTTCAACCTGGACGCAATATATTTGTGAAACCAAACGGTAAATTTGTATTTTGATGCGTGTAGGTGTGATATGAATTCAAGTTCAGCGAAAGCTTATATCAACTCACTCTGTCTGTCTGTCTGTCTGGTCAAAAGTTTGTAGACGTTATTTATCCCACAAACAATTTCGAATCAAGCTGAAATTTTTCATAATTATTTCTTTTACCTGACAACACAAGAATCAGTATAAAAAGCTAGTTAATTAATTAAATGTTTCAACTTTTGCTAGGTACAATAAATAATTGCTTAAAGTTTCAGCTTGATTCGAGAAAGGGTTTGGGAGAAACAAAAAAACATATTTATTTACCTAATGTGACGAAACCCTACATATTTAGCCTTATATGTGAATACTGAAAGATTAATTTCCCTTGACGGAGTCAAACAAAATAATTTATAACCGGTAATGAATTAACTAATTAGATATTTTTTATTGATTCATATCTTGTCGATGCCAATGAATCATTGTGTCAAGTTTCGATTTCATTGTATTATGAGGTTGGGAGAAAAACTTGTATAAAATTTTTACGAGACGGACAGAGTAACTTGATATAAGTTTTGTCAACAAGAAAAACATAGTATATACTTTAAAAAAAAACTTATATTATGTGTAATTGTATTAATTAGTTTTGATCAGTTTAGTAATTATATTGGAGACTGTGTAATTAGAGCTATTTGAGCCAATTGTTTTTTCACTACGCTCTGATCCTATCACTTTCTCACTACGCTCTGATCCTATCACTTTCTCACTACGCTCTGATCCTATCACTTTCTCACTACGCTCTGATCCTATCACTTTCTCACTACGCTCTGATCCTATCACTTTCTCACTACGCTCTGATACTATCACTTTCTCACTACGCTCTGATCCTATCACTTTCTCACTACGCTCTGATACTATCACTTTCTCACTACGCTCTGATCCTATCACTTTCTCACTACGCTCTGATCCTATCACTTTCTCACTACGCTCTGATCCTATCACTTTCTCACTACGCTCTGATCCTATCACTTTCTCACTACGCTCTGATCCTGTCACTTTCTCACTACGCTCTGATCCTGTCACTTTCTCACTACGCTCTGATCCTATCACTTTCTCACTACGCTCTGATCCTGTCACTTGTCTGGACCAATTGGGAAAGGGGGAGGGAAGAAGGGGATATCTTTGTGAATTGTCATCTTTTAAATGGATTACAAATTGTTCACTAAGGGTTCAACAGTCCTGAACCTATGTTAATTTTGTTTCCCTGCTGTAGTCTTGAACTAAGTTTTAATCGGCATCTTTCTGGCATTTAAGCGTGGGTACGCTGACCTGATTTGAGATAGGTACACTGTCCTCATTTTGTAAACAATGAGGTGTCACTAGGGAATTGACATATACCCCCCCCTTCCTAAGCGGGATGCATGTTGAGTAAAATGGAACTGCAACCGCTCAATCTTCTATATAATAATGCTACTAACGTACAATGATATAACAGATACTTCTTCCATGTATAAAAATCAGTTATAATATTCAATAATATGCAGTATTCTAGTTTTAGAATTCTTCACAATAATAACATATGTAAACATGGCAAATACAGAAAAAATATCAAGAACAATTATTATAGTAATAAAATGAATGCCATAAGACTTGAAATCTGATGCGTTTCGAAGAACTGAGTTTGTGTCTTTGACTGTTTCGTAATATTGACAATAAACATTATCATCGTTTTCTTGAAACTTGTTAGAATGACATGTAGAGACAATGTTTCTGTAGCCTCTTCATTATAAGTGATAAGAATCAGGAGTCTCAATAATTTATATAAATATTTAAAATTGGTTATTTTAATATACTTGCATTTATTTATATGTATAATCTGTAGGAGTCCGAGGGCCGAATAAAACAGTCCGGCGGGCGGAATGTGGCCCGTGGACTTTTATTTGCCCACCCCTCGTCTAGGAGTAAAAATCTCTGCAATGCTCAAACATTTCTCCGCAGCAACAAGTTATCTTTTAAAAAAAAATGAATAAGTCTAAAGTTCGAAATAAAATTTAAAAGGAAAAAAATATACCTTTTAAAAAAAGGTTTTATAAGGAAACAACCTATGGTCATACATTAAGTCTAAGAAAATGGAAACAACAGGCATAGCGCCATTAAAAGATGAACATAACATAATACATAATGATAATGAAACTAAAGCAAACATCCTAAACAAATACTTTGCATCAGCATTCTCAGCCCCAGGAGACAAAGACATATTTCTTAATTTGAACCAAGTAGACAACATAGAAGATTTAGTAGTACAAGAAAATGGAATTAAAAAACTATTAGCCAACACCAAACCAAATAAAGCGTCTGGACCTGATGGTATTCCAGCTAGATTACTCAAAGAACTAAGCAAAGAGCTAGCCCCAGTGTTCAAAATACTCTTTCAGGCATCGCTTAACCAGGGCAGAGTACCAAAGGACTGGAAAGAAGCTAATGTCACCCCCCTATTTAAAAAAGGAGAAAAATCTGATCCAGGAAACTACAGACCAGTATCACTTACCAGCATCACATGTAAAATACTAGAACACATAATATGTAGCAACATCATAAACCACTTAGACAAACATAATGTCCTCACCCCATACCAACATGGCTTTAGGAAATATAGATCATGTGAAACACAACTAATAGGACTAATTGATGATTTCTCAAAAGGTTTAGATAATAGTGAACAAATAGATGCTATCTTACTAGACTTTTCCAAGGCTTTTGACAAAGTTCACCACCATAGTTTGCTTAAAAAATTAAAATATTTCGGCATTAACGGTCCACTGCATCAGTGGATTAAAGATTTTCTGATAGGGAGAGAACAAACTGTAATAATAAATGGCTCTAAATCAACACCAATAACAGTAAACTCAGGTGTACCTCAAGGAACAGTCTTGGGTCCACTACTATTTTTAATTTACATAAATGATTTACCAAATTGCATTAGTTCAGGAACAAAAGTCAGATTATTTGCAGACGATTGCATAATATATAGAACAATAAAAACAAAACAAGACACAGATATTTTACAAAGAGAATTAGATGAATTACAGAAATGGGAATCAAATTGGAGCATGTCTTTCCACCCAGAAAAATGTCAGTTGTTAAGAGTAACAAAAAAAATTAAACAAATTAATTCCACTTATCTTATTCATGGCAAACCAGTAACACAGACTAAAAACTCAAAATACCTAGGTGTTATAATAAATGAAAAACTGTCATGGAATCCACATATTGATGAAACTATAAAAAAATCCAACAAAGCATTAGGGTTTATTAAAAGAAATTTCTATAAATCAAATAAGAACATAAAACTAAAATGTTATTTAACCTTGGTTAGGCCAATAATAGAATATGCATCCACCGTGTGGGACCCCTCAACTCAAGAAAACATTAAGAAACTGGAACAAACACAAAATAGAGCAGTGAGATTCATAACAAACGAATATTCACATTTGACTAGGGTAACACCATTAGTAAAATCACTAAATTTAGAAAGCCTTCAGGACAGAAGACTCAAAAGTAAAGTAGCAATTATACATAAAACACTGAACCATAATCTTCAAATACAAAAACAAAATTTAATAAAATACTCTGAAAGACACAAAAATAAAGGCACATTCCTCGTCCCATATGCTAGGACAAATTTGTACAAATACTCCTTCTTCCCTAGTGCTATTAGAGCATGGAATGGGTTGCCTGAGCTAGCCAGAAAAACCAGTGACTTGGCAGAATTTAAGTCATTGGTTAATATGCATGACTAAATGCATGACGCGTAGGACGTAATCATCTTCTTTTTTGAAGTAACGTCTGTATTATATAAGAAGAA
>JAZGLO010003593.1:0-22437 GCA_036873155.1 Biomphalaria sudanica
AGATTTTACATGTGATGCTGGTAAGTGATACTGGTCTGTAGTTTCCTGGATCAGATTTTTCTCCTTTTTTAAATAGGGGGTGACATTAGCTTCTTTCCAGTCCTTTGGTACTCTGCCCTGGTTAAGCGATGCCTGAAAAAGTATTTTGAACACTGGGGCTAGCTCATTGCTTTGAGTAATCTAGCTGGAATACCATCAGGTCCAGACGCTTTATTTGGTTTGGTGTTGGCTAATAGTTTTTTAATTCCATTTTCTTGTACTTCTAAATCTTTTATGTTGTCTACTTGGTTCAAATTAAGAATTATGTCTTTGTCTCCTGGGGCTGAGAATGCTTTTGCAAAGTATTTGTTTAGGATGTTTGCTTTAGTTTCATTATCATTATGTATTATGTTATGTTCATCTTTTAATGGCGCTAGGCCTGTTGTTTCCATTTTCTTAGACTTAATGTATGACCATAGGTTTTTGTTGTTATCTTTAGATATTACATTTTTTATGTATTCACTCTGCAGCTGTCTGCTTACTTTTTGGGTTAGGTGTTTAATTTTTATATACTTTTTGTAAACTCTTTCTGCCTTGGTTTCTTTAAATTTTCTATATATAGGTTTTCCTTCTGTTTACAAAGCTTCTTTAGTCTATTATTAAACCAGCATTTATTTATTTTGTTTGATATGTATTTAGTTGGTATATGATTTTGTATAATGCTTTTAAGATGGCTTTTAATGAAATTCCAGAGGTCATCGACTGGTTGGTTAATGTCTTTTTCTAATAAGAATGTTTGTTGAAAGTTTAATGCAGCTTGGTGTAATTGTGTTAGGTTACATTTATTCCAGAGTAAGATTTTTCTTTTGGGTTTTGTATTGGCTACTGCTTTTATCTGACTGTGTATTTTTATGATCTGATAGACCAGGGATAATATCATAATCAACTACTAATCCAGGTCTGTTGGTTAAGAAGAGATCTAATGTGTTGTTTAATCTAGTTGGCTTTTTAATGATTTGATCTAAACTTAGGTTGTGTAAAGTTTCTATGAAAAGCTCATTTTTATTCTTGAAATAGAAAGAAATATCAATTTGGTTTTATTTATTGTAATAGTTTATCTCACCAATTTTAATGTAGCAAAATGACAATTTTGTGAAACAATTGACACCGTGTTTTTGAGTCTATTTTGTCATAAGTAATAATGTTTCAAAGATTCATATGGCGTTGTAAAAACGTTTTTTTTTTAGTAAAATCTTTTACATGTTTTAAATGTTAATTCAAAGTTAAAGATAATGTATGAAACCGGGAACGTCGAGATAATCAGTCCAGCGCGCTAACTGCACGACCAGGCATTGCTGTTAACTTAATTAGCCTATTATTGATAAAGAGATACATATTACGGCGTGACAACTACCGGATATGTACAATATGTGAGCAGGTCAGGGTGAGTGAGGCCTTTTTGTTACTTGCTGCTTAACATTTATTCATTTATAACAGTAGGCAGGTGGTAGCTCTACTGGGTGGGCCTAATCTGTGCACCTCGGTCTGCGACCAAAGGGCTAGAGTCGCCTAAGCAACCAGACAGCACAATCAAACTAAACTAAACTAAACTAGCTAACTAAAAATAAAATAACAAAGTGAAATTATAAAAGGAACTTATATATATACTTTATTTACATGAAATCAAAACAACGGTAATAAAACTAAATATACACACTACTAAACGATTGATCAAACCTACCGAACTGAACATAACAAATAAAGCAGCTATTTGGCAGGACTACAGCCGTAAGCTACTTGCAGCAGCAATAATTACTACGGCAGCTATGGGGCAACAGCTATAAGGCAACAGTAATAACTGCGGCAGACAGTTAGGCAGTAATAACTGCGGCAGAAAATTAGGCAGTAATAACTGCGGCAGACAGTTAGTCAGCAGTAAAAGCAGTTAGGCAGACAGGCAGTAATAACTGCGGCAGACAGTTAGGCAGGAATTATAGCCTGCAATTACAAATACATAAAACATAAGACATAGTTATTCATAATATAACAAAATAATAATGAACTAGACCTAGTCTAGCACATACACATACCTAAATGCATGAGGTAAATACTATTACCTTCATTTAGCTAATAAAAAGCCATACATTATTATTATTATGATACCTACTTAAGAGCTTACGCCACAACACATGTTGGGCCAGATAATAATAAACATAAATCTAGATTTGGCTTAACAAAGCCGCCATCATGGAGCGTTGAGTAGGACGCAGCCATCTTCTACATTAAAAATTAAAATCGGCAACATGCCAACTTGTTATAACTGTTATCCTAACAATATTATAATATTAGTAAAATTACTTTTAGAAGACATAAAATAATAAAATATTTACAAATAGACAAATAGAAAAACAAAAAGGGGATCATTAAGGATGGCTAAAAGGGGGTGACGCTACCCAACTCTACGGAACTTCCGGTTCCATCAGAGGTAATCATGGCTAATTAACTAGCCAGTGATGCCACTACACTTATCAGTCTGCATCTACACTATAGCAATAGATGTAGATCTAGAAACAATTAATATAAATACGAACTAAAGAAAGTAAAAATAAAAACATTTTCCAACTTACAGGCGGTCCCAGCTGAAATTATACAACTCACAATTAGCTTTATACAGGCACCACTGTCAGCACTGACCACTGGTCAAGACAAAAGAGAGCTCAACGTGGTTCCGGAGCTAGCTATAACTGGTCAACGCGAACATATCGGAGAGCATGACGTCACGCTAATTATCTAAAACTAAACTGGGCTACCGATTTCCCTAATTTGTACCTAGCCGTATACAACAATAAAATTTAGCAAATTACTAAAGACACGGACTACACAACATTATATACCAAGTTAAGCAGCATTAAAAAGAGAATCTTAAAATTTAAATCCTACAAAAATACAAAAAGGAAGATAAAAAGTTATTTCTATTCTAAACTCATATGGGGGCTCTATACCGTTTACAGACCTGCACATAAACTAATATTAAAAAATAACAACCAATGCAACGCTAATGCCAAAGACAAAAATAAGCAGAACTAACCAGGGACAAAAAATAGGAAATAACATCCACAGCTCTAAGGCTAGTTAACTATTTTAAAAACTACTTTTCCTCTACGAGTAAAACACAAATAACAGAAAAAGACTAAAACTAGCAGAAAGGTATAAATAGCGGAAACTACAAAATACTCAGCACTGAACTATAAAAATTAAAAAGAACACTAAATTACAAACATTATAGCCCTGGCCTATATAAATAATATAAATTAGATAAAATTAGGTCAAAAATTAGATCCAGGATCGCCAGCTCACAATTATGTCAAACGAGCGATTTTAGATAATCTTTTGGTATTGATTTGTAATTTAAAAAAAAAGAACAAGGCATCGAGCTTGTACTTTGGCGACGTCTGCTCGATGTTCCAGCACAGTTACCAACAGAGTTATTGGCCTTTTCCTTTAAATGGAACTAGAATGAGGATGTAGATCTACCTAAATTAAACTTCTGACTTAGCACTCGTAACATCTATATCAACTAGATCTAGATCTCAAATATAAATTTGGAATAATGTAGATATAATTTAGATAAGATTTATTGAAAAAGCCTATATAATCTATTAATATACTAAATGAAATATTAAATTTTAAAATAGTAGATTAGTTTTAGTATTTTATAACATTGCAATATTGATCTAGACATTTGGAAATAAAAATCTACAATTAAGTCAAGAAATTGAAATTATAGATATTGATCTAGTCTAAATCTTGGCTGTCTGGTCGTACAGTTTGCGCGCTTGACTGTCGTTTGGGTTTATCGATGGTCCCCTACATTCAAACCCTTTCTAGGAAGTAAACATCTTCAGCTATGAAGGAAAATCCGAAACATGTAAAACAACAAACATTCTAAACTAGACTTAGAGATTCTAGGTTTAGAATCTACAATGATTTTGATTAGAATATAAATCTAATTCTAGTGTAAAAAATCTATCTCTAGTGTAAAAAAAAATCTAGATGTAGTGTAAATAATCTAGATTAGATCTAAATCTAGCTATTATGTCTTTTTAAAATAATAGTCAGATTACGAGGTTTAATAAACATAACTAAACCAAGTTGTTTTAACATTTCATTTCAAGAATTTATTCCATATGAAGTCAAAGGAAAAAATTCCACTACGTCACACGCCCTAGTCAGACTAAAAGATTCCATCAATACGAGCAGGTTGTCGAGGGTTCATAGACATTAGTGCACCAAGTGAGTTCTTTTAGCATTTCATTTAAAGAATTTACTCCATATGACGTCAAAGAAAAAAATCCAATACGTCACACTGTCTAGTGAGACTAAAGATGTCTTTATCAATACGAGCAGGCTCTCGAGAGTTCATAGACATTGGTGTATCAAGTTAGTTTAGCTTTTCATTTCATTTAAAGAATTAACTACATATTTCGTCAAAGAAAGTAAAATCCATTACGTCACAATGGGCTAATTAGACTAAATATGTATATATATATATATATATATATATATATATATATATATATATATATATATATATATATATATATATATATAATGATTAAAGACGCATGTTTTGTGCGTTTTGTCTGTCCGTCATGTTAATATTGAAAAAAAAAATCTAAAAGCTATTGAAAATCTGAATAAAATTTAATTTCCGTTCCTAAACATCGCAATAGTTTTAAGTTTCTATAATAGATTGTTCAGGATGTTTATATATTTTTAATGAGAGAAAATAAGAATTCCAGATAAATCTAATACCGTTGATTAAATTTTTGGGATGGTCTCGTATAAAAAATTAGATGCACCATAACCTTCTGGAGAGATTTTCAAACCATACTTTGGTGTTAGGAAGTTGTTTTCCTTAAAAATCGGAACATAATATTAAGGATTATTAGATTTTCTAAAATTTTATCTAAGAATGTAAATGTGGTGTAAGAGAAAAGTGCGATTTTACATAAATAAAGTTAAACAAAATTTTCATAAGAAATCCGGAACAACCAATTTTCGTAAATGAGAAGAAAATTATCTGTTTTATTTATTAGAAGATGGATTTCAAACAGTTATTTGGCGTTAGATTTTTCATACTAAATTGGGAAAATTTTTGGCGACGATTTGTAACAAAAATAAAGTAATGTAGGTCGATTTATTTTCCAAAACAAAATCCGGAATAATCTTTACCGATTAAACAACTTTTGTTATGTTTCGTCAAAAAAATTAACTGCAAAATAAGTGTAAAAAGTGATTTTCAATAATCGTTTCTGATATATTACTTTCTTATTTTAAAATCCTCAACAACCATTTGTGGATATAAAAAAAACACGTCATTTGACATAAATTTGTTTTAAGTGAAAAATACGGAACAATTTGTTATCTATAAATAAACTATAGTGACGTATTGTAAAAGAATATAAGTGTAATTTATTCAATTATACGATTTCAACAATCATTTGACATTTTATAGTTAATGAAATATAAGTCAGTATAGAGATTTTCATTTACAATTTATATGCTATTTTCACTAAAAAACAACATATTATTAATCATTTGTTTTTGCAACGTTTAAGCGTGGAAATTAATGTAATATAAGTTAGAATAGCAAACAAACATTCGTTGGCATTGATTTATAATCACAAAAACATCGGGAACTATCTATTATATATACTTAAAACTTTTGAGATGTTTCGGAATAGAGTTGTTTTTGTTATCTAAACGTGACACACAGACCGACAAGCAAATCAAACGCACAAAAAAAAGCGTCTTTTATACTGATGTGGGAACTAAACAAAAAATAAATAAAATCTGATTATTTAAACAATTTTTAGGGAACTGATTAGTACCAAGTTAAGCCTCTACTTGTTACGCTACTGCACGAAAGTCACTGCATAAAAAGTCCATTTTAAAAAATGTGCATGATATTTACATACAAAGTGCATTCTTAGCCTTTTATAAACAAATATACATGTTTTATTTTAATTTTAACAGTTAGTTGACCAGAAAAAACATCTTTAACTAATATATATATATTAGTTGTGAACATTTCTTGTACATTTTATAAATATATTTGACTTTGTGATACTGAGAATACACAAAAAATTGTGCTACTTTGTTAACATATTGTAACATTTCCTCCCTTACATTTATGTAATTGTTTTAGAATTTGTGTATTTTTATGAAAAAATCGCTTGCATAATTAATTTTATAAATTAAACGGTTTGCTTTTAGAAAACGAAAAGAAGCCCTGGCATCTAAACTTTTCAAGCCGCATTTAATGGTGAAAATATATTTTTCATTTCTCTTCTTGTTTTCGAGATTTGAGTGTGACCGACAGACATTTTGCACAAACCTAATAGCGGCTTTTCCTCTCATGGAGGCAGCTAAAAATCGTGCTACCTTTTTAAATGCTTTAGATGTAGACTGCGGCTTTCTAGGGAAATACCGAAAATAAAATACAAAGGTTTGATAGAAACCTTTCGATTTTTCTCGAATGTACATATATTTTTATATACCGATTTGCTTTAATTTATAGTTATAGTATATTTCATCCTATTGGAATGTATCGAAATGACAACAGATCTATCCCTTGCTGTCTCTCTCTCTCTCTGTGTCTCTTTCTCTTGTACAAAATAAAAAGACTTTTGATCTATCTTATGCATGCAAGACATGAACATCATTTGCCTAAATTGAAAAAGACTAAATGTGGCTCAAAAAAGAGGGCTGAGACGGATTTTAGGAATCAGTCATAGAAATCGGGTCTGAAACAAGGACATCCTATGCCGAACTGGGGCTCGATCACTTGATGGAGATGTGACAGAGCGTGGCATGAGGTTTGCGGGACATGTTCTCAGACATAATGATCATGAACAACGCATACCAAGAGAGTTTCTGATTTCACCATATTTTGTGGCTTACAAAGTTTAGGTGCAAGGGCTACTTAGTGTTTGGATAAGTGAACCGTTTTGTTTTAAAAATAATTATGCTAGCCTTTTTTTTTTCATAAAAATACACCACATTTAAAAAAAAAATAACTTCAGGTACGTCTTTTTCAATAGGTCACAGGCTTTTTCATTGATAATTCAGGTTTCTTTGATGGATTCGGGCATTGGTTAAAAAAATAGCAATCACTTCCATTAGAGGAAGTGGCTAGTGGCGCTGTTCCTCAAAGGGACCGTTACATAAATGGCGGGTCCTACCTAGTTAGCTTGGTACATTGAAGGAAACTGGCAGAAGATCCCGGTGTATTCTCGGCCTTCGGCCGTGTCTAGCCCACGCGTTGGGGGCCAAATGCATCGGTCAACAGCAATGCTTTACATAGGCATTGTTTAGGGTCTCTCCCAAACAGAACTGTTTGTTCACACAGGTTTTTTTTTACTGTTTGGCGTCCAAGCAGGGTTTTTTTTCAAACTTAGGGCTCGAAGAGCCTTCGGCTCAGCCCTTAGACATCAACAATGTAACTCAAGAGCAAGTGGCAACTAAACACGGTCTACATGCCCTTATATAAACTTCATAAGGGGAATCACTCTAGTCTTTACAGTAGCTCAAAAATAATTAACTCCCCATTATGTCACAACTCTTCATAACTTCTGGTGGAGTTGTTGAACAATCTGTGGACTTGAAATGTTACTAATTGCAGTATCGAGTTCGTAAGTACAACACGCCAACAGAATAAATAGTCAAGAGAAGGTGAATCCAGCCTTCTAGAACACACAACTTGATTACAGAAAGAATGCCACAGTCCACGTCATTAAATTCAGTACAAGCCGTTTCTTCGTCGTTCGTTCTCTATTTTTCTCTCTAACCATTTTTCGCGCAGGACATAATCATATTCTTTTTTGAGGCAACGTCTGTTTTATATAAGATTAGATTAAAGTAACTTTTTTAATATACTGTCGCGTCACTTAAAAAAATACCCAATTAAATGCAACTTCTAGTTTACTCAAATAATACATTTAGTCATTAAATTACCTACAGTAAGTGGGAAGTTTTTTTTTAGGAAATCGGAAAATGCGCTTAATTTCAATGAAGTTGAGTTCAAAATTTAATGCTAGCACATTTTTTTAAATATAATATATTGTTATAAACCTGGTGGTGCCACAGATGGTGATTGTGGTGTGTGTAGACAGCCGACGCAAATCGCTCAAGGCCAGCGCTGGACGAGGGGTCAACCATGACGAGTTACAACGGTCAGCCAAGACAGTTCGGGAAGGGTCAGTGTTGTGAATTGATCTCAGGAGTGTCATAAGGGATGTAGACATGTGATTAACCAGAATGGTTGAGTGACGTTCTGTCCGGTTCTAACAGGCCATTAGGGACCCTATATAAAGAACTGAGGTGTTACTATCAAGACGATTTACTACAGCCCGGTTAATTATAGTCCGGTCGCCTACAGCTCAGTTCAGTGTGGTTCAGCAGTGTGATTGACCACGGCGCATTACGACGGTTCAGTGTGGAATACTGTCATGTACAGTCAAGACACCTCAATAGTACGAGACTGCGTCTTGATCTTGGTCTGCGATCGAGTTCGACACAACGATCCCAGTGTGTGAAGGCAGTCTTGAACAGTTAAGCCAAGTACAAGCCTACAATGAGACGGAGAGGCCATCGCAAGAGTTGATACGTCGGATGTTCACGAAAAAAAAAGATTGAAATAAATGTAACCACTTGACACTAATAAGTACTACTGATTCTCTTCTTTTTCTCTACAACATGATAAAAATGTTTAATATTTACAGTTTTGTTTTAGGTTTATGCTAATATGTTTTCCTTTATTGCAGCAAGAGGAAAGAAGAGAATAAAGTTACAAGGAATAATATTTTTACCAGAGACATGAACATAGAAATTGTTACGGTCTGGACATTCCTTATGTTAAGGTTAATGCAATATACTGAAGGTAAACTCTGAAATTTAATTTTTTTTA
Source organism: Biomphalaria sudanica (assembly GCA_036873155.1). Classification (NCBI taxonomy): domain Eukaryota; kingdom Metazoa; phylum Mollusca; class Gastropoda; family Planorbidae; genus Biomphalaria; species Biomphalaria sudanica. The sequence continues at coordinate 8,951 of JAZGLO010003593.1, forward strand.
TTTATAAAAAAGGTGATGGAACTGAATTGAAACTCGTGGGCGAAAGCCTTCTCTGGTTTCTCAAGCCAGCACGATAAACACTTTGCTAGCGAAGAACATGGGAGATTGTATACGCCTCAGACGACGACCTGTATAGAGGGGACTAATTCAGCTTATACCACCACTTCAGTGACCTTTCAGTCAATTACTATTTCTTTCGCTTGATCGAGATAGCAAACAAAATAGTTTATTAACAATAGTTAATCAACTAATTGGTTATTTTAAAAAAATTGATTCTTATGTTGTCATGTATAAGAAATTATTATTTCAGCTCGATCCGAGATTGGGTGTTGGTGAAATAACGTATATAAAAAAAAGACAGTCAGTTGATATAAGCTTTGTAAACAAAAGAACTCGAATAAGTAACAAAAGTGGAAAGTACATGATGTTCTGGCCCCAAAGCAGCTAGACTGATCACATGTAGTAATTCATTATGAAAATATGAGAATCCTTTACAGTTGTAAGTTGCATTGGTTTAAGTGGTTTAAATAGTAGCAGTACATTGTAGTAATAAAAAAGAACTCCCTCGTGGGACACACTCTTCGGCCTCACCAAGGTAGGGAAGACAGGGCTCAAGGAACTGTGACCCAGTCAGTCGAGAGAAAGTTGAAATTGTTAGTTGAGAGAAGTAAGTTGAGTTTAGTCAGAAGTTAGTCAACTGCAGTAGTCATAGCCAGATAGTATCTGGTAACAAGTTATTGTAGGAAGTTCTAAAGAGTGGAATTTAAGAAGTTGAAGCTAATAGTTGCATTGATGAAACACGTGTATGTGAATTCAAGTAATGGACTTAGTCATGTGATTGTATTATAAATAAGGCTCTAAAATTATTATACTCATCAAATATTACCATGAAAATTGGATTGATGTCATGTAAAAAAAAAACCTTATATTTTATCACGTTCTACAAGCAATATATTTTTGTTTACATTTCGAAAGTAGTTCCTGTAGTTAATGTCAGTTCAGTCTCAGTAACTGTGACACTGTGTATGAACAATATGATTACATCCTGCATCATCGTTAAAATTGTCATTTACAGAGACCTAAGCGATGTACAATCAGGTCACACTCCGGCTATCCCCACTAAGAGGAAGTTGAGCGTAATAGAGGAAAAGTATTGATTACGTTTGTTAGTACTGTTAAATAAAAAATTTTGACGTTTGACGGTACTGTTAAACTTCAGAACTACTTACCACTCATGGCCAAACCTTTCCAAACTTTCACTGATCTTAGAGACATGGCTTTTGTCTCTTCAGATGCTAATCTTGTCTACGTAATACATCAATTGTTCGTTAGCTCAGGCAATCCATTCCATGCTCTAATAGCACTAGGGAAGAAGGAGCATTTTTACAAGGAATGTCCTTTATCTTTGCGTCTTTCTGAATATTTTATTAGATTTTGATTTTGTATTTGAAGACTATGGTTCAGTGTTTTATGTATAACTGCTACTTTTCTTTTGAATCGTCTACCCTGAAGGCTTTCTAAATTTAGTGATTTTACTATTATTGGCCAAACCAAGGTTAAATAACACTTTTTTTTCTGTTCTATTTTGATTTATAGAAATTTCTTCTAATAAACCCTAATGCTTTGTTTGATTTTTTAAATAGTTTCATCAATACAGGGATTCCATGACAGTTTTTTATTTATTATAACACCTAAGTATTTTGCGTTTTTAGTCTCTGTTACTGGTTTATCATGAATAAGTTAAGTGGAGTCAATTTGTTTTACTTTTTTTTTTGTTACTCTTAATAACTGCAATCGTCTATAAATAATCTGACTTTAGTTTCTGAACTAATTCAATTTGGTAAATCATTTATGTAAATTATAAATAATAGTGGACCTAAGACTGTTCTTTCACATCGTTTTAAAGGCCATGCAATAAAGTTTATTAATAAACCTTCCTTGGACTTTTTCTATGATATAACTATTAAAATGACAAAATATTTTCAGGCGAATGTGAAATGACATTAAGTTTAGGGCAGAATATAAGAGACGTCGATAGGATCCCTCACACTGCAGACACTTTACAAGTAAGTTTTGGAAAGTCTTCGTTTCATTCAAGAAAACAAAATGCATATAATGCAAAATATTTTCTTTTTTTAATTGCATGCAAATTGAAGTCTGGGCGCGGATTAGTTAAAACCAACTTGAATACTTTAATAATATGTCATGGGGTGACTCCTTCAGAGCAATGCTAGAGCTGATTCAACTCTAAACATTTTAGAAAAGAATATTTGATGACCAGTTTCTCAAACAACACGTAGCTTTTAACATTCACACATAAAAAAAGTTAAGAAATGAAGAAATCCTTTTGTTCCAGAAATGTAGCTAGGTATCTTCTATTATAGATCACAGACCTTCATGCTTAGCAGAGAATAATTAAGTACTACGAGTATCGATGTGTCAATCTATACGTGCATGTTAATTAAAGACATCAACTCTGCTAAGCCATTAGTTTTCCACCCTGATTCAGGCAATCCATTCCATGCTTTGATGGCATTATGAAAAAAGGAGCCCTTGTAAGAACTTATCCTATAACAGACATGTCAAACTCATTAAGGTGTATGGGCCACACAAAAGACCTAAATATGATTTGAAGGGCCGCAGTCAATAATCAGTTGGAAAACATATATAGACGACTACATAGCTTAGCTACACGAATGAAAATCTGCAATTATAGGTCGGAAAATTTTAAGGTTTTTTTTTTCATTATAAAAGGTGGAACAAGTGCAGTGTGTGTGTGTGTGTGTGATGGTGTTGGCAAGTCTGATGTTTAACAAGTGCAAGGTGTGTTTGTGTGTGATGGTGTTTGCGAGTGTGATGTTTAACAAGTGCAAGGTGTGTGTGTGATGGTGTTGGCGAGTGTGATGTTTAACAAGTGCAGTGTGTGTGTGATGGTGTTGGCGAGTGTGATGTTTAACAAGTGCAAGGTGTGTGTGTGATGGTGTTGGCGAGTGTGATGTTTAACAAGTGCAGTGTGTGTGTGATGGTGTTGGCGAGTGTGATGTTTAACAAGTGCAGTGTGTGTGTGATGGTGTTGGCGAGTGTGATGATTAACAATTGCAGTGTGTGTGTGATGGTGTTGGCGAGTGTGATGTATAACAATTGCAAGGTGTGTGTGTGTGATGGTGTTTGCGAGTGTGATGATTAACAATTGCAGTGTGTGTGTGATGGTGTTGGCGAGTGGAATGTTTAACAAGTGCAAGTTGTGTGTGTGATGGTGTTGGCGAGTGTGATGTTTAAGGTATTGTTTTAAATAGACTACACTACAACTGTACAATATTTAGGTACAGCCTAGAGTTAACAACATATAGGAAGCAAAATAAAGTGAATTTTAATTCAATTCAGAATTAAAGATAATTTAGTAACAAAAAGTATTTATAAGAAAAAAGGACCGTGCTGTAAGGGTTTAATCTCAGTAGGAAGCGTTAGTGCATGTAGGCTTACATATGGTACGGGGTAGAGTGCACCTAAAAGATTCACAAAATTTCACTGTCTTCATAGACGAAATTAAGATTAAAAATGTATTTTTTTCTCAGACATGTTTACAAAATTGTAGGATTGACACGTCATGCTTTGTAGCAGTTTTTACAGAAAGCTGTTTTTTCGGCGATCAAGTTGCATTAGCTAACTTATTTGCAGACGACGAAAGCCAAGATGTTTACATTAAAAAGTGTGTCGGTAGGTATATCAGAGATTGACTTGTATACTAGTATTACCAATGTTTTATTTTTCATAATTTCTCTAGTGTTAGGAGGAGGCAACCCAATCTGTGATTATCATGAGTATCGAGAGTTCTCTCTCCAAGGGGGAAAATGACCGAGAAATATTGTGTTTGGGAGGAAGGCTGATGGTTTCATAAGACCGTTAGTACCGGATGATACAAAACACTCCACTACCCATGCAATGCTTCCAATGGCAGGCTTCTAATATTACCTTCAATCCAATGTATTGCCTTTAGGTGAGGCTCCCCAATTGGGTCCCACCCGAAGGCTATGTTAACAATGTTCTGAAACTAATTAAAACAGAAACGACTCCAGGTAACTCATGAAACAGTTTAGGAATCAGCTGATATTTTTTAGGCATGTTTTTTTTTTAGACAGGTTAAAGCTAACAAATAAATTTTGATAGACTTTTGAATGCAAGGCTGTACATTCTAGATTGACAATGTTGCATTTAAGTGTAAGCTTGAAGAAAATTGTATTTTTTAACCATTTGATATAATAAGTATTTTTATAACAAGCTTGTTTTATATTCATAGCTCAATAAAATATAATATTTACATATTTAATTTCAGATACTATTATAGGCTCACCACCGTTATCCACAGAAACAACAGAAACCACTACTTTACCACCAACAAAAAAACTACTGCTTCACCACCACAGTCATCTACAGAAACAACAGAAACCACTACTTTACCACCAACAACTACTCCCACCACATTCATCCACAGAAACAATAGAAATCACTACTTTACCATCAACAACTACTCTCACCACATTCATCCACAAAAACAACAGAAATCACTACTTTACCATCAACAACTACTCCCACCACAGTCATCCACAGAAACAATAGAAATCACTACTTTACCATCAACAACTACTCCCACCACATTCATCCACAGAAACAATAGAAATCACTACTTTATCATCAAAAACTACTCTCACCACATTCATCCACAAAAACAACAGAAATCACTACTTTACCATCAACAACTACTCCCACCACAGTCATCCACAGAAACAATAGAAATCACTACTTTACCATCAACAACTACTCCCACCACATTCATCCACAGAAACAATAGAAATCACTACTTTATCATCAAAAACTACTCTCACCACATTCATCCACAAAAACAATAGAAATCACTACTTTACCATCAACAACTACTACTACATCTCTACCACTTGCATCCCCAGAAACACCAGAATCCACTACTTTACCATCAACAACTACTACAACCGCAAAAATGTCACGAGAAGGTATATATTGCTCTTTTTAAAAATCTTATTACCTTCACTATTAGCCACCACTAAATATATTGTAGATCTATCTCCCCTAAAGCAACACAGGAACCCAGGATAATCTTATTTTAAGATTTATTGTAGCCGTTTAAGAGTACTCGTGCATAAGCCTTTTAAAAATGCTTATCAGTTAGGTGCCTCAGTAATTGTTTTAATTTCAATGGTCTCCTATGTTTGCATAATCTCAATGTTTGCATCATCTCAATGTTTGCATCATCTCAATGTTTGCATTGTTTGAATTTTGGAAAACGTCTCTTCATACAGAACAAAATTGTAGAGGTTCGTGGACTGACTAACAAAGTTATGTTTGCCTACTCAAATAACTTCTAGACAAATACCTTCTCCCCAATAATGGAGTGTCTCAATATAGAGCATATTAATACCTACGCTCAGTATATTTTCTAGAACAGATTAAAATTCTATGAGCGGCAGCAAACAGGAAGATAAATAAAATAAAAGCCTTTCCATTTTGATTCGTTTTTATTCAGTAATTTTGACAATTTGTATTGAAACATATACAAACGTGTATATTTAAATATTTTTCAATACAAATGACATTTTTAGGCAACATTTTTGGTGCCCTAGTATAAAAGATATACAAAGTGTTTAATCCATTTTTTTGAGAAATTGAAATTTTCACCCAAAATCAACAATTTCTCACTCCACAAATGAAAAAGTAAGCTTCTCTAATAGCACGAACTTTGGAAACGTTTGGCACTTCCTAAGTTAGTCACAGCAGATTCTGTCCGATTTACTATTTACAACATTGATTCATCTGAACGCATCCACCGAGACAGAACGAGACGTATCAGGCAGTAGTACGATTGACTAGCTTCTTGTTTATCAATCACTATATATACACTAATGGTTTCCTAAGTGGGATAGAGTGTTGGAGATAACGAGGGCTCTGTAACAAATATATTCTCATTGAATTTGAAGTTATGTGCCTGCTGACAACGCTAGATCTCGTGTAAAATTGTTAGCTCCTAAAAACAGGAAAGACCTCCACATGCGTCGTATTGTATTGACCTGTAACGTGTTTTTTCTCTTGCATTAGCTATAACAGAATTAGTCTATTACAATGTCGACATCGGTGTAGCCGGGGAATGGGTACTTGTTTATAGGAGCCTGTACTTCTGTGAGACAGCGTGTAGTCTAGTGTCACAATGTGAGCATTACCTGCAAGACAGCAACGTCTGTAAACTGTACACCTCCTATCCTAGTCTGACGTCAAAGTGGGGAAGCATTCTGGGAAGAAAAGTCAACTGTCTTAATGGTAAGTGTTGACATGGGCGGAGGTAAGACAGGCAACAAGACGTTTCTCTGTCTTTTACCTTCCAACCAATCTCTCTAGCTTTTCATCTCTATACCTCTGCATCTCTTTTAGTCTCTACATCTCCATCGTATCTACCTCTCTACCCTTCTACCTCTTCATCTTTTTACCCTTATTTGTATCTCTTTTCGCTATATAGTGTAGAGTGCTAAAGCAGAGGTAACAACTCAATCAATTACAAGGAGAACACAAGGCGAAGGCCAATAATGAAATGACGTAATCAAAAGTGTTGATAATTCAAAATATAGGAATCTATATCTACGAAGTCACTGTCGCAAAACGAAGTATATCGATGTCATTGTTTTTCAATTACTTGTCAGATTTCATTTAAAAAAAAAAAAAGATGGGATTTGTTGCGCTTATGCGTTTCGTTTCTTTGCTTTAAAACTAGAATTAGAAATTGGGCCGGAAGTACCTTTTTCCTTATATATCTTTTGCATTTTTCAGTTCTCATTTTAAATTACACTGTCATTATTAGGCTGTAAATTTAAGTGTACGTGATAGAAAAAAAATTCTGCACAAAAATACGGGAAGTTGGGATCAAACCCGATAGAGGCTATAAAAAAGAAAAGATCTGAAACTAGCGCGTGAAACCACACATTTACAGTACTTTATTTGATGACTCTTTACCCAAGATCTGTGTTTTTCTTTTACAACTAGCTTACTTCAAGTACCCGTCATTTTCTGATACACAATTTCACACACAAAAATAATTTTAGGAATAAAAATTGTGATTTTAAAGCTTTTAATGATTTTTAAAAGGTGTTTTTAAAAGGTGTTACTGTAATCAAATGTGAATAATGTGTAAATATGAATCTCACTATCTATTTTGTGTCTGTTTTAATTTTCTAATGTTTTCTTGAATTAAGGGGTCGGGTTTTTCTCCTGATGTTTATACCTGATTTCTCTTATCAAGCGTATAAATATAAACAAAATCGCATGTAAATATATGCATGAACTTGTTATAGATGAAGCCCATTAATTATAGTTCTTTGAAAAATTGATCTCACACATGCCATGGGCCTTGTCATAATTGTCATAATCTAGTCTTTATCTATTTAATCATAAATATTCACGTTGAATTCCAAATGTAACTATAGAATCAGTGTAGATCTACTCCTAGAATATATATCTAGGTTATAAATATAGTAGAAACAGAATCTAAGATAATCAGTCTTTGACTTTGTCTTGATTTTAGACTAGATTTAAGTCTAGCATACTATATAAACCTATGTATACGATCACATCTTAGACCTCACCAAGGCTTTCGACACGGTCAATGGTTAATGGAGGATTCTGGCCAGGCTCGGATGCCTAACTACACTCCGATCAATTCTCAAGCAGTTTCACGTGGGACAAAAAGGCCAGATCAGACACAATGGTGACCTGTCGATCATTTCCCAATAAAAAAATGGCCTGAAGCAGGGCTGTGTACTTGCTCCTACTCTACTCGCTATCTTCTTTAGCGTGCTGGGTCAAATTAGGCAGCGATTGCTCAAAGGCATCGACATCACGTTTCTTTCGGACGTCGATCTTCGACGTCTACTGTCCCATACAAAAAACAAAAGAAATGGTCATAACGGAGCTTCTCTATGCCGATGATTGCGCCCTGCTAGCCCATAATGAACATGGTCTCCAGATCGCATAGGCTGCTGCCTCTTTCTATTAATATAAAGCATGGGAAAACAGAAGTCATGTTACAGAAGTGACCCAATAAAACCTAATCAGCCCCAAAGATCACCGTAAATGGACGTATCCTTAACGTGGTAGACGACTTCACATATCTAGGAATCATAGTATCAAATGACACCTCGATTTCAAGGAAATCGATAATGTCTGGCCATGGCCAGTTGTGCTTTGGACACATTCAGAAATGAGTTGGCGGAATAGCTCCACCTGCCTACAAAAAATGTTTACCAAGCAGTGGTTCTCTAAACCCTTCTATATGGCTCTCAGACATGGGTATTATATAGAAAACAAAAAAGACTACTTGAACGCCTTCACTAAAGATGCTTGAGCTCCATCATGAACATACGATAGCAAGACCGCACTAGAAGCAGCGATGCCTTTGCGAACGCCGGTATGTGCAGTGTAGAGCTCTGTGTTGTTATATTCGTAACTTCTTCTTTAGAGAAATTACTTTTGCTGAATTTCTTTTACTGAAAATTTGGGCTACTCGCGACTGACACATATATAGTTTTTATGTGAAGCAACAAAGCCTGTAACAGTTTGTTCATCGGAGAGGTCATTCTCGAAGCGTGGATTCATAAAAAATATTTTTAAAGTTCTGGTTCTATCCTATTGTTCCAATACTTAAAAAGCGCAAAGACGCGACTAACGTGGAGACCTACAGACACATATTCCTGACCTCCACTATCGGCACTTTAGTAGAACGGATGGTCAGCGAGCGCCTCGTGTGGAGCTTTGAGAGTGCCGGTATCCTAGCGCCAGAGCAGGCTGGCTTTAGGGCAGGCTTGAGCCCGATCGACCAGGTCACGATTTTCATGCAGGAGGTGGCCGATGGGTTCCAGAGGTTCGAGAGCACATATGCAGTTTTTATAGACCTAAAACAGGCTTATGACCGGGTGTTGAAGCAAAGCCTCTATCTTAAACTTAGAGCCATGTGCGTACGCGTGCGGACCTACAACAGTTCCTAACGGAGAGGAAAACACGAACTCAGTTCCAGTACTCTCTAAGTGGGGAAAACACCCCAATAAGAGGGTTACCCCAGGGATCCGCCCTCTTATGCATCCTTTTCATGGCCTATCTTAATGATTTGCTCAGCTCACTCTGGTGTCGCAAACAGCTATATGCTGATGATATTGCCCTCTGGTCAGCCGGGAAGAAAGCTGACCAACTTCAGGCAGCATTACAAGCCGACCTCCATACCATCTCCTCGTATTGTTCAAAATGGCAGATACGAATTAACGTTGCCAAAACGCCCTGGTGCCTGTTCAGCCTGGGAATCGACATTCTTGGGGCCCCATTCGAGCTCCAACTCGGTGGGCTGCGACTCCAACATGAAAACACGCCAAAATATCTAGGAGTCACCCTAGACAGGAAGCTCTCAATGCACTTGCATATCCAGGATGTTGAACAAAAGGCCTCGGAAAAGTTAGGGTTACTCAGAAAGCTAGCAAGTACCAAGTGGCTGACACGCTCCGCACACTGTACACAGGGGCTGTCAGATCCCAAATCGAGTACAGCCTGCCCGTGCAGGTGTACGCAAGCAAGATGGCTCTCGAGTCACTCGACCGTGTACAGGGCCAGGCTCTCAGATTCATTTGCGGAACCTATAGAACGAGCCCAACTTCCGCTGCAGAAATCATGTCCAACGTGGCTCCTCTCAGCATGAGGAGAGAGCGCGCCGTGCTAACGGCCCTGGAACGCTACAAAAGGGACGAACCAGGGCTCCCGACCCATACATTAGTCACTCAGTGGAGAGTAAAAAACAGGATAAAACAGACATCAAATTTGAGTACCCAAGCTGGCCTCTCCACTGACCAAGTCCCAATCCGACGAAACAATCCGAATAGAAACAATCTAATATAAACTTTTCACATGTATATTATGAGTGAGTCTGATGTGAATGTAATTTTTTTTTTATTGTTATAATGTTGTGTTCGGTGTAATGCACAAATTGTAAGACAAATTTACTTACGAACAATAAAGATTAGTATTATTATTATTGTTTGTGCGATTATTTCTTGATATGATCATTTTATGTACATCTAAATCTAACACTAGACCTAAAGTTCTGATTTAGAACTCTTAAGATCTAGTGTAGAACTACTTTTAGATCTAGAATCTAGATGTAAACTATATTAAATTAACTTAAAAATATAAGCAACGCTTATAAACTTTAATAAAATCGAAGCAACTTAAAATGTACTCGGTTATGGCCCAATTACGGTAATACGGCTGACTACGCCAAGTTGGCTCTATACTCAGCTATAGTCTCCAGCCAAATTTATATTTATTTATTTTGTGTTTTGAAAAATTATAACGGTCAAACTCGATTTTTCCCTGAGTGACCAACGAGCCAACAATTCTTTACTCAACGATTTACATCAACTGTTAAAATTTAAAAAATAGTTAGAGCCAATTTTGGTATTAGCTGTCCAGGTTCCTACTGGAGGGACCAAAAAGTTCGTGGTTATGATTTCTAGTGGAGGATGGCGACAATTATGGCGTTATTGTAAGGCTGGTTGTTGCACTCAATATACAAGGTCCATAAAGTGTAATGTTGGTGTATTGTTGGCCAGAGGTGTTTCATTTAAAAGTAGTGTGTGTATGTTTTGTTTGTATGTGGGGGAGCGGGCATTAAAATAAAGACAGACGAGAAAGCTACTAGTAATGGGCCTAAGAAATGTTTATGCCTACTTTATATTAGCGGGTTTCAACCTAAGCGCAACACTCTGGGTATCTGCTCGTAAAAGAGGAAGAACATACTTCAGAAGATCCCCTTGGAGTCTCTGTCACTCTTAAATCTAAATTATAAGTTCAAAGCTGCCTTTCTTAGGCGCCCCGTTGAAACGGTGAGGTGTGTATGCTTTTAAAACCGAACTTTGTAGCACTACAACTAAAATTATTGGTTATAATATTTTTAATCTAATTTTGTAATCCATTGGTCGTGCACAGTTTCATATAGTGCTAGTAATTATTTCACCACCTAATACTATTTATTCTCTAATTATGTATTTTCAATTTCCGAAGGTCTACCCTGTTGTTACCAGATAGGAGGCGACATCTTTGATCTAAGAAGTCCACAACTTTCACTGACAAGCACCGCCTCGTCATGCCAAGAGCTATGTATGAGTTTGATCCAATGCCGGGCTGTTCTTTTCGACGAATATACCTGTCGGATATACACTCGTGTATATAGTAATCTGTTTCAACCTGGACGCAATATATTTGTGAAACCAAACGGTAAATTTGTATTTTGATGCTTGTAGGTGTGATATCAATTCAAGTTCAGCGAAAGCTTATATCAACTCACTCTGTCTGTCTGTCTGTCTGGTCAAAAGTTTGTAGACGTTATTTATCCCACAAACAATTTCGAATCAAGCTGAAATTTTTCATAATTATTTCTTTTACCTGACAACACAATAATCAGTATAAAAAGCTAGTTAATTAATTAAATGTTTCAACTTTTGCTAGGTACAATAAATATTTGCTTAAAGTTTCAGCTTGATTCGAGAAAGGGTTTGGGAGAAACAAAAAAACATATTTATTTACCTAATGTGACGAAACCCTACATATTTAGCCTTATATGTGAATACTGAAGGATTAATTTCCCTTGACGGAGTCAAACAAAATAATTTATAACCGGTAATGAATTAACTAATTAGATATTTTTTTATTGATTCTTGTCGATGCCAATGAATCATTGTGTCAAGTTTCGATTTCATTGTGTTATGAGGTTGGGAGAAAAACTTGTATAAAATTTTTACGAGACGGACAGGGAACTTGATATAAGTTTTGTCAACAAGAAAAACATAGTATATACTTTTAAAAAAAACTTATATTATGTGTAATTGTATTAATTAGTTTTGATCAGTTTAGTAATTATATTGGAGACTGTGTAATTAGAGCTATTTGAGCCAATTGTTTTTGCTAAGCTTTTAGCTTTCTCACTACGCTCTGATCCTATCACTTTCTCACTACGCTCTGATCCTGTCACTTTCTCACTACGCTCTGATCCTATCACTTTCTCACTACGCTCTGATCCTATCACTTTCTCACTACGCTCTGATCCTGTCACTTTCTCACTACGCTCTGATCCTATCACTTTCTCACTACGCTCTGATCCTATCACTTTCTCACTACGCTCTGATCCTATCACTTTCTCACTACGCTCTGATCCTATCACTTTCTCACTACGCTCTGATCCTATCACTTTCTCACTACGCTCTGATCCTATCACTTTCTCACTACGCTCTGATCCTATCACTTTCTCACTACGCTCTGATCCTATCACTTTCTCACTACGCTCTGATCCTATCACTTTCTCACTACGCTCTGATCCTATCACTTTCTCACTACGCTCTGATCCTATCACTTTCTCACTACGCTCTGATCCTATCACTTTCTCACTACGCTCTGATCCTGTCACTTGTCTGGACCAATTAGAAAGGGGGAGGGAAGAAGGGAATATCTTTGTGAATTGTCATCTTTTAAATGGATTACAAATTGTTCACTAAGGGTTCAACAGTCCTGAACCTATGTTAATTTTGTTTCCCTGCTGTAGTCTTGAACTAAGTTTTAATCGGCATCTTTCTGGCATTTAAGCGTGGGTACGCTGACCTGATTTGAGATAGGTACACTGTCCTCATTTTGTAAACAATGAGGTGTCACTATGGACGTGACATATACCCCCCTCTTCCTAAGCGGGATGCATGTTGAGTAAAATGGAACTACAACCGCTCAATCTTCTATATAATAATGCTACTAACGTACAATGATATAACAGATACTTCTTCCATGTATAAAAATCAGTTATAATATTCAATAATATGCAGTATTTTAGTTTTAGAATTCTTCACAATAATAACATATGTAAACATGGCAAATACAGAAAAAATATCAAGAACAATTATTATAGTAATAAAATGAATGCCATAAGACTTGAAATCTGATGCGTTTCGAAGAACTGAGTTTGTGTCTTTGACTGTTTCGTAATATTGACAATAAACATTATCATCGTTTTCTTGAAACTTGTTAGAATGACATGTAGAGACAATGTTTCTGTAGCCTCTTCATTATAAGTGATAAGAATCAGGAGTCTCAATAATTTATATAAATATTTAAAATTGGTTATTTTAATATACTTGCATTTTTTTATATGTATAATCTGTAGGAGTCCGAGGGTCGAATAAAACAGTCCGGCGGGCGGAATGTGGCCCGTGGACTTTTATTTGCCCACCCCTCGTCTAGGAGTAAAAATCTCTGCAATGCTCAAACATTTCTCCGCAGCAACAAGTTATCTTTTAAAAAAAAATGAATAAGTCTAAAGTTCGAAATAAAATTTAAAAGGAAAAAAATATACCTTTTAAAAAAAGGTTTTATAAGGAAACAACCTGCAC
>JAZGLO010003594.1:0-47566 GCA_036873155.1 Biomphalaria sudanica
CGGCTTGAGTACGACCCGCAGAATAGAGCGGAATATAAAGGTTAAAGTGCAACGAAGTACAGTGAACTGTAAACTACCAGATATTGTACAGTCTTCTACGCTACTTGTTACACTGCGGTTATAGTTAATAAATATGAAGCTGAATATTTGAATAGTCACGTTCATTGCCGAGCTTACAAGGTTGAGAACCGCTGATATATATAGACTTATATATATATATATATATATATATTTATTTATATATAGACTTAAGAGGTGGTGCACAATATGTTTATTAGCATGTCACAGGAAATACCCGAAGATGTAAATATCCTCTAGCTAAAAGATTTCAATGGATTTAGTTTTATACTTAGACAAATTATTTCGGTCAAACTTGAGTTTTTCCAGTGGGACCAGCGAGCTAGTCATTTCTTTTCCAAACGATAGACATCAAATATCGACTTTCTAAGACAGTGTATCTTAAACTGTGTTCCGTGGAGCCCTAGTGTTCCGCAAGGCCTGAATAGGTGTTCCACGAAATTACGAAACAATTAACCAGTAGATCAGGGTGCAAATTAATCTTTCTATATAAAAAAAAGTGTTCCTCTAAATGCTCAGAATGTGAGAAGTGTTCCGTTAAGGGAAACATTTTGGTAAACACTGGTCTAAGAAAAACGGTTTTCGAAAACTGCGTCCAACCCCGCTTTGGGTTTTATCCATTTCGGATGTGCTACCTGAATTGTAAAAATATAATACGCCTACATCAGTTTGAACTAGTTATCTGGGTCTGCAATCCAAGGATCGACCACTAACAACTCTGAAGTCAAATGATTTGAGACAAAAAAGCAGAATATGTAATCAGTGCACAGAAAATCTAAAAAGTCATTTTTTGTTAGACCCGGCATGCTAGAAAAGATAGTGAGCGATAGAATGCTACTCAACAGTTAACAAACAAACAGTTTGCTACAAAATGAGGTTTACAAAAACCGCTCCAAGCTCCAGGTACACACACTCCTAAATATTACTCGATCGGAAAGTGAGAGATCGTAGAACGCAGTTGTCGTGTTCAACAATGAATCCTCCTATAAGACTAACGGGTAAAAAATCTAAATACTAAATCAAGTAATTTGAAATAAGAGTTTAGATGATGACATAGAACAAACCAGCTCTTAGAACTAACAATTTAAAATCTAATTGGCCTACGTCTGAAGATCTTGAAGAGCCAGTCCAAAGAGCCAGAACTGAAACGCTCCAAACACAACCAAATAATAAGATAAAAGGAATGATGTCATAAGAACTTTAAAAAGGAAGGATGTCTATTTTGCCTATATCCACGCCCTACTCTTTGCGTTCTTACTGCCTCTTTGCAGCGTTTAACTCTTTGAATTTATACTGACTCTTTGCAGCGTTTACTCTTTGAGTTTAGACTGCCACTTTGCAGCGTTTCTCTTTGAGTTTAGACACCCTCTTTGTAGCGTTTTACTCTTTGAATCTATACTGCCTCTTTGCAGCGTTTACTCTTTGAGTTTAGACTGCCTCTTTGCAGCGTTTACTCTTTGAGTTTAGACTGCCTCTTTGCAGCGTTTTACTTTTTGAATCTATACTGCCTCTTTGCAGCGTTTAACTCTTTGAATCTATACTGCCTCTTTGCAGCGTTTACTCTTTGAGTTTAGACTGCCTCTTTGCAGCGTTTACTCTTTGAGTTTAGACTGCCTCTTTGCAGCGTTTACTCTTTGAGTTTAGACTGCCTCTTTGCAGCGTTTACTCTTTGAGTTTAGACTGCCTCTTTGCAGCGTTTAACTCTTTGAATCTATTCTGCCTCTTTGCAGCGTTTACTCTTTGAGTTTAGACTGCCTCTTTGCAGCGTTTACTCTTTGAGTCTATACTGCCTCTTTGCGGCGTTTAACTCTTTGAATCTATACTGCCTCTTTGCAGCGTTTAACTCTTTGAATCTATACTGCCTCTTTGCAGCGTTTACTCTTTGAGTTTAGACTGCCTCTTTGCAGCGTTTAACTCTTTGAGTCTATACTTCCTCTTTGCGGCGTTTAACTCTTTGAGTCTATACTGCTTCTTTGTGGCGTTTAACTCTTTGAGTTTATAGGGCCTTTTGCGGCGTTTAACTCTTTGAGTCTATACTGCCTCTTTGCGGCGTTTAACTCTTTGAATCTATACTGCCTCTTTGCAGCGTTTAACTCTTTGAATCTATACTGCCTCTTTGCAGCGTTTACTCTTTGAGTTTAGACTGCCTCTTTGCAGCGTTTAACTCTTTGAGTCTATACTTCCTCTTTGCGGCGTTTAACTCTTTGAGTCTATACTGCCTCTTTGCAGCGTTAGCTCTTAGAGTCTACACTACCTCTTTGCAGCGTTTAACTCATTGAGTCTCTCTTGCCTCTTTTATGTATGCTACTCGTTGCGTTTTTTAGAAGCACTCTTCGTCTTTCTGTATCTCTCTTCTTTTGGTACGTTTGATGTTCTTTAAAGGCCCTATGGTCTTCACGTTGATATGCACCAGTGTCTAGGTCTTATAGTACTATCGAAGAATGAGTGTAGATTTAGCTAACATTTTTGTTTTAAAGTTCTTAGTTGTAAGGACCAAATCTCTCTCTCTCTCTCTCTCTCTCTCTCTCTCTCTCTGAATGCTATTCTGCATTTCTTTTCAGCCTTTAATAACCTATTTCTATTCCATAGACATTATCAAATTACTTACTATTGAACAACAAAAAGATTACCTTCAGAAATATGAACAACTCAGCACCACAGCACTTGCTCAATTAATTCTTGATGAACATGTTGGAAATCCTTTATAATTGAATCTGACGGACTCAAAGGAAATAAATAAAAATCGGAACATTTCTATTGCTCAGTACATAATTAATTTTTAAATTAAATTTGTTAATGATGATGTCAAAAAATGAATTAATCCAGTTGACAATACTGAAATAGTAGTTCAGGGTGGAATTAGGAGGTCTATGTACTATCAACAATTAGGCATACATTTAGTATCATAAATGGCTTCAGTTAGGTATACGCACTATGATACAACGCATGAGATAGGTAAATGTACTATAATTAAAGGTTAGAACAATGGCTGCTGGTTGCCTGTACAGAAGATGAAGGAATTATTTGGACTGACCAATTATTTCTGTTTTAGTTTATGGTTTTAGTTTATTTGTTTGTGATAAAAATAAAAAATTTCCGTAAATTAAGTTGTCTCTCACTGACTAAGACGTTTTGTTAACTTTACCAATTGTTTGGTTGAGTCTCTCTACTGTGCACTAAAACGCTTTAGATTTAACCCCTAGCAACCTGACGTCTCTTATATTTATTCAGCAGTAATGTGCTGATTAATTTTAATGATTGTTTAAGAAAAACTGCACGCTCGTATTTCTGTGTACAAAGAAAGAAATGGTGTCAGAACTTGATGCAGTGCATTGGAAGCGTTCATCTAGCGACAGGTGGTCATAGAGACATTCGTTTCAATTCAAATTATTTATCCATCGACATTTGTCTGAGTCGAGGTAAAGGTTTTGAGATTTTTGGATTGACAGTGGAAAGAAGAAGAGTTCAGAGCCGGTCAAGAAAGCTTGACAAGTAATGTTTGAATAACGTATGATGGTATCATAAATGAAGTCTATTCAAATCTCTTTTGTGGCCTAGTGTCTGGAAGAAGGTTACCGTGCTGCCGTTTGGGGCTCAGAAAACACACACTCAGTGTCGGTATTCAGACTTATTCAAATTGGTTTGTAATTAATTAATTAATCCACTCTGTCACACATCCGGATTTGAGCACAGAAGTTGCTCTAAATATTTGAAAATGATTTGCAAGTTTTTGATAATGAGAATGTAGAATCGAAAATGTTGAACATGACAAAGTTGGTTAGTGCAACTTGCGCAACATCTGACGCACGCAAGGGTGCCCCAAGGGGCAGTGACATCGCCATTGAATGCTACATTCCACTAAGGATCATGGCGTCACGCTGTAAAAACTGGCCCTGGGCCTCCAGTACAGATCCCACTTGAAGAGATTGCAACTTTCTACAGACCTCCTAGCTGGGTTAACGGTAATTGTTGTGTATGATATTGTTACCAGTGAGACTTTGAGAAACACTACAATTTGTATGATACTTGTTTCAAAACAATTGTTTGCTGTTTTATTTCGTTTTTGAATATCATCAAATGGAGGTGCCGCACTAGACATAAAATACCCTAGGTACACCACTGTAATAGTTTTGTGGATTTTTCATCAGTTTAAAATCACGTTTCTTGATATTTTCGGTTGTAGCTCAAAGAAATGTTGATTATTTAGTTGGCAGCAATGATTTTTCATCATGGCGTCCTTGACATTGTTTAGTCTGGTTATTTATTTCTAAGTTTTTCTCAATTTCCACCGTTTTTTTTAAGCTCATATCGTCACCAAGTTTTTTCATACTGATGGCATATAGTGGACATTTTTCCTATAAATTAATGTCCTTCCTTAACCTATCCCTTATTTCGTTGAACCATTAGGGCACCACACATGATCTATCAATCATCTTTTTCCATTTCTCTTTGTGTATTGCTCCGCTCAAGATTCTCTGTCAATGACAGGTCCATTCATTCTTGTATGTTTTCTTGCCATCGCTTTCTCTGTATGCCTCTTCTTCTTTTCCTGGTACTGTTCCCTGAAGGAAGGTCTTTGCAAGCCCTGAGAACAATGAGATATGACCATAAAATTTAAGCTTGCGATTTTCGACAGAGGTAAGAACGTCATATTAACCGTTAAGATCATGTTTCAAATGGCTTCATTTGTGATGAAGTCTTGAATACATCGGATATTATATCTCTATTCCATTGCTGTTATCCTCCTCTCTAGTTCTGCAGAGATTCTACCAATGCGTGGCAGTTGATCCTGTATTGCCTCTAGTTAGTGGCCCATTTATTTTAAATACGTTGAAAGTCCTAGAGTGAAATTGTGTACACATTGAAATTATTTTGTGCAACAAACAGAAGCTTTTAGAAAGTTTGATTCTGCAGTGCTAACAAGTTATTAACTACTTTTTTTTTTAAAAACCTTATCCGCACATCCTTTATGTTGCACACCGGACACACCAAAGATCTCGCTATTTATAGATATTCGGCCAAGTATGAAAATCTCCAATAAAAGAGAAACAACTGCGCACAGTACAGGCAGAAGAACTAATTAAAGGCGATTCCCGAATATGCACCCAAAATAACATGTCTATTAGTGCACAAAGTGAAGCCATCAAATATATCATCCAAACTGAGTCTCTTCTACTTCCGTATTGACAAAACAATGAATGTACTACTAAATCTAATGTCCAGGTCAATTATGAAAGTATTTGGTCTGATGACGTGATCTGTGTGATTAGTTAAAATCATAGATTTAAGCCAGTTCTTATCTTATAAATTCACAAATAGAATAGATCTCGATTCATGAATAACTCTTAACGATGCTAGGAGACAGGTTCAAATCTAAAACCTACAGCAGTGGGGAAGTGAAAGTAGAATGACAGTAAGTCAGTAGATACGTTTTTAAAAATGCAAGTCTTGTGTACATTTGGTGTCTATGTGTGATGCCAACATGTGATGTCTACATGTGATGCTGACATGTGATGTATACTTTTCTTGTGAAGTCTACGTTTGAATACATGATGTCTGCATGCTTCTTCTATATGTGATGTCTACATGCTATGTGTATATGTGATGTCTACATGCTATGTGTATATGTGATGTCTACATGTTATGTTTGTATGTGATGTCTACATGCTATGTCTGTTTGTAATGTCTACATGCTATGTGTATATGTGATGTCTACATGCTATGTTTATTTGTGATGTCTACATGCTATGTCTGTATGTGATGTCTACATGATATGTCTATTTGTAATGTCTACATGCTATGTCTATAGGTGATGTCTACATGCTATGTCTATATGTGATGTCTACATGTTATGTCTATATGTGATGTCTACATGCTATGTATATATGTGATGTTTACATGTTATGTCTATATGTGATGTCTACATGCTATGTCTGTATGTGATGTCTACATGATATGTCTATTTGTAATGTCTACATGCTATGTGTATATGTGATGTCTACATGATATGTTTATTTGTGATGTATATATGCTATGTCATATGTGATATCTACATGCTATGTCTATTTGTGATGTCTACATGCTATGTGTATATGTGATGTCTACATGCTATGTCTATTTGTGATGTCTACATGCTATGTCTGTATATGATGTCTACATGCTATGTCTATTTGTAATGTCTACATGCTATGTCTATATGTGATGTCTACATGCTATGTCTATATGTGATGTCTACATGCTATGTCTATATGTGATGTTTACATGTTATGTCTATATGTGATGTCTACATGCTATGTCTATATGTGATCTCTACATGCTATGTCTATATGTGATGTCTACATGCTATGTCTATAGGTGATGTCTACATGCTATGTCTATATGTGATGTCTACATGTTATGTCTATATGTGATGTCTACATGCTATGTCTGTATGTGATGTCTACATGATATGTCTATTTGTAATGTCTACATGCTATGTCTATAGGTGATGTCTACATGTTATGTCTATATGTGATGTCTACATGCTATGTATATATGTGATGTTTACATGTTATGTCTATATGTGATGTCTACATGCTATGTCTGTATGTGATGTCTACATGATATGTCTATTTGTAATGTCTACATGCTATGTGTATATGTGATGTCTACATGATATGTTTATTTGTGATGTATATATGCTATGTCATATGTGATATCTACATGCTATGTCTATTTGTGATGTCTACATGCTATGTGTATATGTGATGTCTACATGCTATGTCTATTTGTGATGTCTACATGCTATGTCTGTATATGATGTCTACATGCTATGTCTATTTGTAATGTCTACATGCTATGTCTATATGTGATGTCTACATGCTATGTCTATATGTGATGTCTACATGCTATGTCTATATGTGATGTTTACATGTTATGTCTATATGTGATGTCTACATGCTATGTCTATATGTGATCTCTACATGCTATGTCTATATGTGATGTCTACATGCTATGTCTATAGGTGATGTCTACATGCTATGTCTATATGTGATGTTTACATGTTATGTCTATATGTGATGTCTACATGCTATGTCTGTATGTGATGTCTACATGATATGTCTATTTGTAATGTCTACATGCTATGTGTATATGTGATGTCTACATGATATGTTTATTTGTGATGTATATATGCTATGTCATATGTGATATCTACATGCTATGTCTATTTGTAATGTCTACATGCTATGTGTATATGTGATGTCTACATGCTATGTCTATTTGTGATGTCTACATGCTATGTCTGTATATGATGTCTACATGCTATGTCTATTTGTAATGTCTACATGCTATGTCTATATGTGATGTCTACATGCTATGTCTATATGTGATGTCTACATGCTATGTCAATATGTGATGTTTACATGTTATGTCTATATGTGATGTCTACATGCTATGTCTATATGTGATGTCTACATGTTATGTCTATATGTGATGTCTACATGCTATGTCTATATGTGATGTTTACATGTTATGTCTATATGTGATGTCTACATGCTATGTCTATATGTGATGTCTACATGTTATGTGTATATGTGATGTCTACATGTTATGTCTATATGGGATGTCTACATGCTATGTCTATATGTGATGTTTACATATGATGTCCACGTAAAATGCCAAAGTGAAGTGTTTTTTTATACTTGAAACGTTCAGATGTGATGTCTACATGTCGTGTTTACGTGTAATGTCTTCAAGTGATATCTAATTGTGAAGTCTACATTTGATTTCTTTCAAAGCTTTTTTTAACTCACTTCGTCTGTCTGTCTGTCTGTTCTTAAATGAAGCTGAAATTTTGCGCAATTCATTCATTGTCGAAGATAATGCACAATCAGGTAATTAATCAATTAGTCGTAATTGATTATGTAAAAGGGAGATAAATCTTCTAGTATTGATATATATGTCAATAATTTGCAGTGCTTTCTTTTGTTTAAGCTTTGATTTTTAGAAGTAGCATAAACATTGCCTTTTACATATGATGTCTACACGTGATGTCTTTGTGTGATGTCCATATGAGATGTCAATACGTGATGTCTACATTTGATAACAGCCTGTGATATAGGTATATGATGTCTGCGTGTGATTTCCACACATGATGCCTCTATATTATCTCTACATATTATATAATTAGATTTCTGCATGCCTTGTCTGACAATTTTACATGTGAAACTTATGTGAAATCTGCAAGTCTTGTCTATATTTTAGTCCTTCACTGTATGCTATATGTGATGTGTCTGCATTAGTTGTCTGCACGTCTTCTCTATATGATATACGTTTTACGACAGAACAATTAAATTTTTCCCGAGTGACACATTACGTTTTTAGCATAAACAAAATAGACCATTTAAAAGACGACTTGCTTTGAATGTCTTTACACTTTAATATCGACTAGTCCCGACCCTTCTTAATTTAACTTATTAGACTAACTCTCTTCCTTCTTGGTGAGCTGTAAACACCACAAAATGAATTCTAAAACTGAAACTGCAGGAAAAGTCAAAGCGACGGGGCTCCGCCTAAGACCTCCTAGCCGACGCGAACGTACCTTTTTTATCTTTAGTAAAAGCGAAACATTAAAGCCAGTGAGAATTAAATCAGAAAAAAAACCTCATTTTTTTTTTCACAATTTTGTTTTTGTCTCCCTCAGGTAAATATAAAAATCACTGTGACAAGTCAGGTTTTTGAATGCTTGTTTCAACATTTTGTTTCGTTCCTTGTGGCTGAATAGCATTATGAATGGTAAACTTTTCATAACCACGGGTCTTATGATGTCATGTTGAACAGGAAAGTTCAACATTGTTTGCAATTTCCATCACATTCAAATTGTTCAGTAGCCTGTCGTCCGTCATTCATGCAGACTGTTAGCAGCTTTTTTTTTTCATATCCTTCAAGACTGTTAATTAAAATAATTAAATTCCTCGCGTCGATTGGAGTAGCAATTGCCAAGGATTTTGTGTGGCGCTTTTCTACTACAAGCGCGAAGTTACCTGTTTTCGGCGATTTTAGCGCCAGTTTTCGCGGCACGGCGCCAGGATGATCTGTCATGTGCTTCCGTCCATGTTGAGGTCTCACAGATGGCAGGTTCCATGTTTGAAGTCTCTTAAGTGGCAGTGTCTGTGTTAAAGTTTCTCATGTCGAAGGGTCCATATTTAAGTCGCTAAGTTGTCAGGATCCATGGTTAAGTCTCTTGGTTGGCAGGGTCCATATTGAAGTCTTTTAGATGACAAGGTCAATGTTGAAGTCTTTAGGTGACAGGGTCCATATTGAAGTCTTTTAGGTGACAGTGTCCATTTGAAGTCTTTTAGTTGACAGGGTCCATGTTAAAGTCTCTTAAGTGGCAGGTTCCATTTTAAAGTCTTCCAGCTGTCAGAGTATATTTTAAGGTTTCTCGGGTGTCAGGGTCCACATTGATTTCTTCCGACAGTAAATTTCCAATATATCTAAAAATAGGAAAAAGGGGAGATATTTTTTTTAATAGACAATTCTGTTTCTTTCTTGTATTTTAAGCTAAGTATAGAATATGCCAGATAAACAAGGGAAGATAAAAAACAAAAGAGGATCAGTCAGTAAGCTTCAAGCTTCATGCTAAGTCTACTATTTTTTATTTATTATTGACATTTATTTATATTTCTACTTGAGGATTTGAACTGCTTGATTTCAAAAAGAGAAACTTGTTCACCTAAACTAGCTTCTCCGGCAAACATCTAGACATTGGGTCGATTTTTGACAATACCAAAACGTATTGACCATCCAAACCCGCTGTTTCAGGCCCATGGTTTAGCTCAATGTCACACTGATGTACAATACCAGCATACACGATACAGTCGAGGACGAATACATATCGATACAAAGTCACATCCACAATGAACGGCACCTACAAATTCATACAAGGACTGTTGAGCTCATTATCTTTGAGTCTGTGGTCAGCGGAATGACTGGCCTGTTCAATATCATAGCCCTGGTAAGTAGAGGCTTCGATGTTTTCAGCATGGTAAAACCTTTTTTTTTTTTCGTATATGTATGTTAATAGACCGCACTACATGGAGTTAGATGGTGACCAAGACAGCTATGGGCAGTGAAAGAGACATGGGCCTGGAAGAAAAGCGTGCCATACAAAAACACGGAAACCTCCAAGATGATTGATTCAAAATAAAATATTTGATGCATTTCCCCTTAAAATAAGCGATAAAACGTATTCTTTATATTTAACTTTTTTTAGGGTTTCTGATTTGTAATGATGTATAATGTCTTGTTGGTGCGAAACTCTGTTTCTGATTTACAATGATGTATAATCTCTTGTTGGACTCTGATGATTCCTGAGTTAAGGAAGTTCTGAGCTCACACAAATGATGCATATTTCAGTTCTGCATCGTCACTATACCAGACCTGAGGATTGAGAAACCCAACCTATTCATCGCTTCCCTAATCCTTGCCAACGTCCTGACTGGTTTGAACCTTGCTGTCCTATATGCCCCCTTCGACGTAAGTGTTTGGCAGTGTAGTTTTAAAGGTATCTCGCCTTAATGTTCAAATTGTCCTGGCACAAGGTTACTCATGATTTGTTTATGAAGTCATATACAATTTATTGGTTCAGTCAAAGTTACGACTAGGCTTTTAAAAATAAATAATAGATGATTGGGTGGGTTAAATGCTATTGGGAGACATGATGATTCTGAGTCTACAACATACTTGCAATCATCCCCCATAGAGTCATTCCGTAGAGTAATTCCTGTGGTAATCCCCATTCAGCTATTCTCTGCTGTCCCCCTCTGGAGTCATCCTCTACGGTCATGCCCATCAAGTCATCCGTATGCACTCATCCCCATGCAGTAATCCCAATGAATCATCCCCGTAATCATCAGCTACAGTAATCAACATGCATTCATCGTCTTCTGTCATCCCTTGCTGTCCACTTCTTCGGTTATTCTCTGCTGCCATTCCCTGCAGTCCCCCATTGGTGTCATTCCCTGCAGTCATCCATTGCTGTCATTCCCTGCAGTCATCCATTGCTGTCATTGCCTGCAGTCCTCCGTTGCTGTCATTCCCTGCAGTCATCCATTGCTGTCATTCCCTGCAGTCATCCATTGCTGTCATTCCCTGCAGTCCTCCGTTGCTGTCATTCCCTGCAGTCATCTATTGCTGTCTTTCCCTGCAGTCCTCTATTGCTGTCATTCCCTGCAGTCCTCTTTTGCTGTCATTCCCTGCAGTCACCCTTTGCTGTCATTTCCTGCTGTCACCCATTGCTTTTATTCCCTGCAGTCATCCATTGCTGCCATTCCCTGCAGTCATCCATTGCTGTCATTCCCTGCAGTCCTCCATTGCTGTCATGCCCTGCATGTCAGGGTTATGTTAAAGCCTTAGCTCGTTTGCCCGGGCCCCTGGTATTCAACCAGGCACCTTCGTTCTTGCAATAAATAAGTGAATCACTGTTGATAATGTAAATGTTTAATGATATGAATTTAAGTTATGATGATTATTCCAATATTGTGGATCTATTAATTAAACAATAATTCTACACCTTGCTATCCAACAACGTACACATTAATGTTCGAAACCACAACACAAAACACACTGCTCTATCTAGTCACCAGCGTAGACTTCCACTCCCATACAAACTCCCTGTAAAGACAAAGTAAAGACAAACTAAAAAGGTCTAGTAGACTATCACTAAGGCATCGAAACAACTGCGAAACGCAGTCATGCCTTAGGTACTCACCCTAAACAGGGGAACACAGAAGAATCTCAACAAACGTTACACAACAAAAAGAAAGTGCGTTCAAAAATTGTGCACTTAATACACATTGGTGCTAGAATGTCATAATCTACGCACCGACATTCCCCCTCTCCCACCAAACTGGTTCTGACAAAGTATGGACCAGTTTCCGTATATCAAAATGAAAGAAAGATAAGAAGATATGGTAACTACAAGGTAAGCACATCCATCTAGAAAAATTTATCAGCATTAACATCACTCTTCCAAACATAACAACGTAGAAGAAAAATTACCTAGGACTCTTTTGACCAAAGTATCCACATGATGACACTCTATGAACCATTCACAAAATCACAATCTACCAACCAATCAAATTTAAAATGCATAAACAACACTTTCATGTCAATAATACTAAATACAACATAATATCATCTAACATAAAGTGAAAACATTTTGAAACAATAATGTATACATAGGAACATTAAAATGCATAAGACATGTATTAGAACAATACCTAAGTATATAGCTCATGTAGCTGCGTATTTGAAAGTCTATAGCAATCTTGAACACAGATCAGCAAGCAGATTGTCCTCCCCTTTGACATGAACAACATCAAATGAATAATCCTGCAACATCAGCGCCCATCTTGTAATACGTGCATTGGTAAAGTTAGTGCTCCTAAGATAAGATAAAGCCTTGTGGTCAGTCTGGAGATGAAATTTCTTTCCGGCCAGATACCTGTCCAATTTTTTTATTGCATTTACAATGGCCAATCCTTGAGGTTCAATGGTAAAATACTTCTGCTCCCACACTGCACCGACACTGCAGTCCTACATTGCTGTCATTCCCTGCAGTTTTCCATTGCTGTCATTCCCATCAGTCCTCCTTTGCTGTCATTTCCTGCAGTCCTCCATTGCTGTCATTCCCTGCAGTCCTCCATTGCTGTCATTCCATGCAGTTCTCCATTGCTGTCATTCCCTGCAGTCATCCATTGCTGTCATTCCCTTCAGTCCCCCATTGCTGCCATTCCCTGCAGCCACGTATTGTGGTCATTCCCTGCAGTAATCCATTGCTGTCATTCCCTGCAGTCATCCATTGCTGTCATTCCCTGCAGTCCTCCATTGCTGTCATTCCCTGCAGTTCTCCATTGCTGTCATTCCCTGCAGTCCTACATTGCTGTCATTCCCTGCAGTCACCCATTGCTGCCATTCCCTGCAGTCCTCCATTGCTGTCATTCCCTGCAGTCCTCCATTGCTCACATTCCCTGCAATCCTCTATTGCTGTCATTCCCTGCAGTCTTCAATTGCTGTCATTCCCTGCAGTCTTCCATTGCTGTCATTCCCTGCAGTCCTCTATTGCTGTCATTTAACTGCAGTGCTCCATTGCTGTTTTTCCATGCAGTTCTCCATTGCTGTCATTCCCTGAAGTCCTCCATCGCTATCATTACCTGAAGTCCTCCATTGCTGTCATTCCCTGCAGTCCTCCTTTGCTGTCATTTCCTGCAATCGTCCGTTGCTGTCATTCTCTGCAGTCCCCCATTGCTGTCATTTCATGCAGTTCTCCATTGCTGTCTTTCCCTGCAGTCCTCTTTTGCTGTCATTCCCTGCAGTCACCCATTGCTAGCATTCCCTGCAGTCACCCATAGCTGCTATTCCCAGCAGTCACACATAGCTATCATTCCCTGAAGTCCTCCATTGCTGTCATTTCCTGCGGTCCTCTAATGCTGTCATTCCCTGCAGTCTTCCAATGCTGTCATTTCCTGCAGTCCTCCTTCGCTGTCATTTCCTGCAGTCATCCATTGCTGCCATTCCCTGCAATCACGTATTGCTGTCATTCCCTGCAGTCATCCATTGCTGTCCTTCCCTGCAGTCACCCAGTGCTGTCATTCCCTGAAGTCCTCCATTGCTTACATCACCTGCAGTTATTCATTGCTGCCATTCCCTGCTGTCACCCATAGCTGTTATTCCCTGCAGTCCTCAATTGCTGTCATTCCCTGAAGTCCTCCATCGCTGTCATTCCCTGAAGTCCTCCATTGCTGTCATTCCCTGCAGTCCTTCATTGCTATCATTCCCTGCGATCATTCATTTCTGCCATTCCCTGCAGTCATCCATTGCTGTCATTTACTGCAGTCATGCATTGCTTTCATTTTCTACAGTCATCGATTGCTGTCAATCCATGCAGTCACCCATTGCTGCCATTCCCTGCAGTCCTCCATTGCTGTCATTCCCTGCAGTCCTCCATTGCTGTCATTCCCTGCAGTCCTCTATTGCTAACATTCCCTGCAGTCTTTTATTGCTGTCATTCCCTGCAGTCCTCCTTTGCTGTCATTTCCTGCAGTCCTCCATTGCTGTCATTTCACTGCAGTGCTCCTATACTGTCATTCCATGCAGTCCTCCATCGCTGTCATTACCTGAAGTCCTCCATTGCTGTCATTCCCTGCAGTCCTCCATTGCTGTCATTCCCTGCAGTCCTCCTTTGCTGTCATTTCCTGCAGTCCTTCATTGCTGTCATTCCATAAAGTTCTCCATTGCTGTCTTTCCTGCAGTCACACATAGCTATCATTCCCTGCAGTCCTATATTTGTTCTCATTCCCTGAAGTCCTCCATTGCTGTCATTTCCTGCGGTCCTCTAATGATGTCATTCCCTGCAGTCTTCCATTGCTGTCATTTCCTGCAGTCCTCCGTCGCTGTCATTTCCTGCAGTCATCCATTGCTGCCATTCCCTGCAATCACGTATTGCTGTCATTCCCCGCAGTCATCCATTGCTGTCCTTCCCTGCTGTCACCCATGGCTGTCATTCCCTGCAGTCCTCCATTGCTTACATCCCCTGCAGTTATCCGTTGCTGCCATTCCCTGCAGTCACCCATAGCTGTCATTCCCTGCAGTCCTCCATTGCTGTTATTCCCTGCAGTCCTTTATTGCTGTTATTCCCTGCAGTCCTCCATCGCTGTCATTCTCAAAGGTCATCCATTGCTGTCATTCCCTGCGATCATCCATTTCTGCCATTCCCTGTTGACACCCATTGCTGTCATTCCCTGCAGTCCTCCTTTGCTGTCATTTCCTGCAGTCATCGATTGCTGTCATTCCTTGCAGTCATTCATTGTAATCATTCTCTGCAGTCCTCTGTTGCTTTCATTCCCTGCCGTCATCCATTGCTGTCATTCCTTGCAGTCATCCATTGTTATCATTCCCTGCAGTCCTCCTTTGTTTTCATTCCTTGCAGTTATCCATTGTCATCATTACCTGCAGTCCTCCATTGCTGTCATTCCCGGCAGTCATCCATTGCTGTCATTCCCTGCAGTACTTCATAGCTGTCATTCCCTGCAGTCATCCTTTGCTTTTATTCCCTGCAGTCCTCCATTGCTGTCATTCCCTAAAGTCATCCATTGAAGTCATTCTCTGCAGTGCTCCATTGCTGTCATTTCCTGCAGTTATCCATCGCTGTCATTCCTTGCAGTCCTCTATTGCTGTCATTCCCGGCAGTCCTCCATTGCTGTCATTCCCATCAGTCCTCCATTGCTGTCATTACTTGCAGTCCTTCATTCCTGTCATTTCGTGCAGTCCTCCATTGTTGTCATTCCCTGCAGTCATCTATTTCTGTCATTCCCTGCAGTCTTTCATTGCTGTCATTTCCTGCAGTCACCCATTGCTTTCATTCCCTGCAGTCATCCATTGTTATAATTTCCTGCAGTTATCCATTGCTGTCATTTCCGGCAGTCATCCATTGTTATCATTCCCTGCAGTCCTCTATTGCTGTCATTTCCTGCAGTCACCCATTGCTGTCATTCCCTGCAGTTATCTATTGTTATCATTCTCTGCAGTCATCCATTGTTTTCATTCCCTGCAGTCCTCCATTGCTGTCATTTCTTGCAGTCCTCCATTGCTGTCATTTTCTGTAGTCATCCATTGCTCTCATTCCCTTCAGTCATCTTGTGCAGCCACTTCTTACTGTACTCTTTGGATTCATGAACGCAAACGTCCCTTTTAGAAACAGAGTGTTAGCAGAGAGCTGACTTCTCTAATTTACTTTGATTGTGAAAATCCTCAACGATGTTTGCTGCATTGATAATGATCCCGACAGATATGTTTTTGTTTAAATGTCTTGACAATGTTCTTCTCTTCCTCAGCCAGCTCACTCTTCAGATAAACGTTGTCAATACGTGACTGCTCTAACCGTGTTCACCATTTCTGCTTCGTGTCTCAGTCGGAGCACGATAGCCATTGACAGGTACAGGATTAGCTTTTCTTCTAAGTGTAGGCTATAGAGGCACAAGACATAATTTACTTGCAAGTGGTGAGGAAGATAAGAGAGAGGCTTTTCAACCCTGCGACATCAGCCTACTGGGGGTCTAGGGGGAGGCGGTAGGGGCGACCTGCCGAATTTTGGTAGAGATATCACCGTTTCTATTTGAATTCTTTACTCTTGTTTATTAATATATACTCATTTTCATATTTTTGTATTATGCCACCCCCCGCTAGTATGCGCGCCGATTTGGGGATGTGAGGGGCGCTTCCATCAATCTCGTTCCCCAACCCTAACATTTCGGTTGGGGTGCCAGTACAATTTTGTTTTGTAGAAATCACAGTTTTCTAACGACATTAATTACATTTCAATTTGATTCGGGGTTATTGGGGGGGGGGGGAAGGGGTCTATTACGAATACTGCCTTCATACACAAACTCTTTCCACCTACGATCGTTTCCATCCGGGCGCCACTTTGAGGCAGGGTAGCATATACAGAATGTGCTGATTGCATTGTTGCATATAATAATAATAATAATAATAATTATAATAATAATAGTAATAATTTAACTCTTTGGCTCCGCAACAACGCACAGGACGTTGATTTAAAAAAAAAGGGGGGAGGGGAAGTCGGACCAACGCTGGGGGCTTCGGCTATTTAACATTTATTTTTTCGTTTCTATTTCTCCAATTCATGTTTTTTATTGCTTAATTTTTTATCTAGAATAGTTTCCCTTTGCTAAACATCCGGAATTTCCTTCATTTAACGTGTTTTTATTTTGTACGAAGTTTGTAAAGAGATGACATTTATTTTTTCTGTGTGCGTGTTTTTTTTAACATGGAGCTTCAACCAAGGCCATATAAACTTTGTAGATCTAAATATTTCTTTGATAAAGAAGTATAATAATTCAGATGACAGTGATTTTGTTTCATCTGATGGTGATATTGATAAATCTAATTATATAGTCTAGATCTAGAAATTAATTTATAGATCTAGAATCTAGAACTAGGGCTAGGTCTAGTAATGATGAAGCGTCCCTTGACATGACGTTAAACCGCGCTCCTCTTTCCTTAGCACTTTTGGAGCTCAAAAGTGCCCTACTTCTTTTCTATTATTGTGTCTGCCTCCTCTTTTCCTCAGTCTGCCTTCATTGATCATCACTCTGTCTCCTCATCTCTAAAATCTCACTACGTCCTAGACCAGTCCGTTTGCCGTGGACTGCGACGGGTAGAGGGGGATAAAGAGATCCTGGTGTTTGAGTGGTAGCTATCTGAGGATAAACCACCACAACACAATACGTTGGCTCCAAGTTCCCCTAGACATGAGGCCCAGATGGCCCGCTCTGGGTCAACCGGCTGGTCATGCCGAGCTACCAGCATAGGTCGAAGACGGTGGCGGTGGCTGGAGGGTCAATCAGGGAGCTGCTGTATCGGGCACATGTCCGATGCAGTAGCTGACTGAGTATAGCACATGTGTAGCCCTGGCGGGCTCATTCTGGACTTCCGAATGGCCCGTCCCCTTGTTGGACTCGATGGCGGGTGGGGAGCACAGGTGCCGAACTAATATATAACACCCATGGAAAAAAAAAACCAAAAAAACTACTTGCCCCAGACCTATGTCTGGGCAAGAGACGCCGCATGGAAGACAGAAAGGAGGAGGCCACAAAAAGCTGTGCTACCTGGCCATCATTTCTGGTGGTTAGGTGCACAGAGGAGGGGAAAAGTCTGACAAAGATGAGCCCTTTTGCCATCTACAAGGGACTTAAGTCAGTAGTGGGAGAGCCCAAGAGTGTGTCTAAGCTACACAAGTCTTTGGAACTTCTAGTAGAAGTTGATAGCAAGATACACTCCGATGGGCTTTTAAGATGCAGAAGACTCTGTGATCTCCAAGTGGAAGTCATGCCACACAAGAGTCTGAACACCAGCAGAGGTGTAATCAGCTCTAGGGACCTACTGGAATGTTCCGAGAAGGAAATAGTGGAGGGCATTGAAGGAGTCACCCATGCCCGGCGCATTACCAGGCGCAGGGATGGTGAGGTGGTCAAAACCGCCACTATTATCCTCACATTCGGAACTAGGACACCGCCAGAGTATGTGAAGGCAGGATACCTACGAGTTCCAGTGAGGCCCTGGGTTATGGACACGGCGCGGCAGTCTGCAAGAGGAACACAGTGTGCCAGATGTGCTGGAGAAGGTCATGAGGACAAGAACTGCACAGCCCAGTTCAAATGCCCAAACAGTCACGCTGGCCACTCAGCCTACTCCAAGGACTGCCCTGTGTGGAAACAGGAGGTTGCCGTGCAGGAGAACAAGGCAAGAAATGGATGTACCTTCAGCCAGGCGAAATCTGCTGTATTGGCCCTACCCAAGGGCTAATTCGGCTTGACAAAGACCTATGCCCAGGCTGTTGCTAAGATAGGAAGATCCATAGCCACACAGACGGACACATTGACCCCACCACCCCCTCCTCCTCCTCCAACTTAGAAGAAAACACCGCCAAAGAACACACCTCTGAAGAAAAAAGAAAACCATGTTGTCATGCTAAAGAACAGGTTCTCTGTGCTCGCTGATGAGAGCATGGAGACTGAGCAGCATGTCAAAACCAATACTCCAGGAGAATTCGGAGACATCATGTCTGACACAGGTTCTCCTCAGAGAAACAGCCAGACACCCCAACCTCTACCGAATTAGAGGGGGTTGTCCTTCTCTCCATCCAAACCCAAGAATAAAAATACCAAGGTCACTGGAATAAAGGGAAACCCCTCCGGGGGCCTCCTAAGGCCAAATAGCTCCAAGTAGGTCATCTAGAATAAGCCATGGATTCCAGAATTGTACAATGGAATTGTAGAGGCCTCAAAGCCAATTATGAGGAAATGCAGCTACTGATGGACTCTGAGACTCCAGTAGCTGTCTGCCTACAGGAAACATTTCTGAAAGATAGCATCAGCTTCCGAAGCTACAGTGCTTACAGCAAGAATGTTGAGGATGCAGAGAGAGCATCAGGTGGAGTCTGTATCCTTGTGAAGGATAGCATCCTCCATGAGAGGGTAGAACTACAGACCACACTACAGGCCGTAGCAGCTAGGATAACCCTTCACAAGGTTATCACTTGCTGCAGCCTGTATCTACCACCAGGCGCTCCATTAAACCAAACAACTGAATTGAAACAACTCTCCCGGTCTTACATAATCCTTGGGGATTTCAATGCCCTTAACGCCATGTGGGGATCCAACAATACCGACACAAGAGGCCGTATGCTGGAGGATATCTTCCTCCAACATGATTTATGCATACTTAATGATGCATCACCGACCTACTTGCACCCAGGAACTGGATCTCTCACATGCATTGACCTCACCGTATGCGTCCCTGGACTTCTGGACGACTTTAAATGGTCAGTTAGCAATGATCTACGGGGAAGTGATCACTTCCCAATCATCATTACTAACAATCTCCCCTCATTGGGACGACCTCAGCGGTGGAAACTGAATAAGGCCGATTGGGAACAATTCCAAAAAAGATGCTCAGAGGATATCACAGAAAATATCCTCGATGAACAGAACCCAGCTGATACCTTTGATAGCAAGCTACTTAGTATAGCCAGGAAAGTTGTCCCCCATACCTCCGCAAATCCAAAACGGCCTAGCAAACCATGGTTTGATACGGCCTGCAAAAGTGCTATTGGCAATAGGAAAAAACGACTGGCTGCATTTATAAAGAATCCTTCACAGGAAAACCTAAAGCTATTTAGAATAGCTAGAGCAAAGGCTAGACAAACCATACGATCAGCCAAAAGAAATTCCTGGAGATGTTTTGTCGGCAGTCTGGATGCCAAAACTTCTGCTAGAGCGGTCTGGAAGGCAGTAAGGCGAATCAAAGGGAAAGAATCAAATGCAATAGGGCATTTAAAAAACCAAAGACGAACTGTTACATCCCCCAGAGAAATAGCTGACTGCCTTGCATCCTCAATAGCAGAAAAGTCATCCACTGCACATTACACGCTAGACAAGTCACATGACACAGCGCCTGGAGAAGATGAAATCTATTACCAGTTCCACAAGCACCTTCCCGAACCCTCATTGGCAGTCCTGCTAGGGGTCTATAACTGTGTGTGGCAAAAAGGCGCTTTCCAAAACAGCTGGAGGAAAGCCACAGTTATACCGATACCTAAACCGGGAAGAGACGGCTCTGACCCTGCTAACTATCGACCAATAGCACTAACAAGCTGCATCTGCAAAACCATGGAAAGAATGATTAACAGTAGGCTGGTCTGGTACCTGGAGAGGAATAAAGTGATCTCTAGCTACCAGTGCGGATTCCGGCAAGGGCGGACAACAACTGACCACCTGGTAAGGCTGGAAGCTTATATTAGAAATGCATTACTCAGAAGAGAACATAGTAGCTGTATTCTTCGATATAGAAAAGGCCTATGACACAACCTGGAAACATGGCATTCTATGTGACCTGGAGCTTATGGGGCTTAAGGGACATCTTTCCCGTTTTGTGGGGGAATTCCTGAAAGACCGAAAATTTCAGGTTCGAGTGGGCAACTCCGCTTCTGACACTCATGACCAGGAAATGGGTGTACCCCAGGGCAGCATTCTGTCAGTCACACTGTTCAACATAAAAATAAATAGCATCATAAATGCTCTGTCCCCAGGCATAGAGTGCTCTTTGTATGTTGATGACTTTGTCATTTTTACTTATGGGGAAAAACATGAACACCTTAGAAAGAAAATTACAGTTATGTTTAAAGAAAATTCAAAATTGGGCAAACGATAATGGTTTTAAATTTTCGAACTCCAAAACAGTTAGTATGCATTTTTGTAATTTAAGTGGACTCCACCCAGACCCTGAACTATTTATACACAAAAAGAAGATCCCTGTCGTGAAAACTACAAAAATTTTAGGCTCACTCTAGATTCCAAATTTAATTTTCTCCCCCACATTAAGGAACTTAAAAGGAAATGCCAAAAGTCATTAAACATACTTAGAGTGCTCAGCCATACGGACTGGGGAGCTGACAGAGATACCTTGCTGCTGCTATATCGGAGTCTAATTCGATCCAAGCTAGACTACGGATCCATATTATATGGAGCAGCAAGGAAGTCGTACCTAAAAATACTGGAACCAATACAAAATGCTGCCCTGCGTCTCTGTCTCGGCGCGTTTCGTACATCACCTATCCCAAGCCTCCATGTGGAGGCTGGAGAACTCCCCATGGATATAAGAATGAAAAAGCTTGCAATGCAGTATATAGTCAAGCTAAAATCCAACCCCACGAACCCTGCTTTCGACTCCATATTTAACCCCACAGAGGTAGAATTATACAATCGAAGGCCGAACGTCATACAGCCGTTGGGCCTTCCAAAATCTAACTCCACCCATTGACCAAATCTCTAAAATAGAAACCCCTCAGAATCCCATTGGCTAATGAATAAACCGAAATTAAATGTATCCCTCTTTAATTTCAAAAAAGAAAATACAGACCCAAGCATACTACAAGTCCGCTTTAGGGAACTGCAAGAGAGCTACGGAGATTGTGGCACCATCTACACAGACGGATCCAAAATGGATGGAAAGGTCGCGTGTGCCTGCTCCTTTCGGAACAAAACAATCTCCCGTAGACTCCCCGATGGCTGCTCCATCTTTACGGCCGAATCGCATGCAATATCGCTTGCACTTATGGTCTTCAAAGCATCAGAAAGGAGGAAATTTATAATCTGCTCCGACTCCAAATCTGCATTGCAAGCTTTGGGGCGGATGAAGACTGACATTCCATTGGTACATAAGAGCCTGAAGCTGTTGGACCAAATAACAGCCGACCATAGGGATGTCACCTTCATCTGGGTCCCCTCCCATGTGGGCATTGAGGGAAACGAAGCCACAGACAGAGAAGCAAAGAGAGCCCTAAATCATGCGTGTCAGGAACACAAATTCCCTGCTCGAACCTAAGACAAAGTATTGCCTCTGCCACCTTCCAAGAGTTGCAGGACCGATGGGAGGCTGAGACTCACAATAAACTTAGGCAGATTGTGGCGGATGTCAGGTGGCGGTCCACATCTAAGGGTCTGACAAGGCGTGGTAGCACGACCATGTCCAGACATAGGATTGGCCACACCTACATCACGCACTCTTTTGTGCTGTATTGTGACTCTCGCCTCACCGACTGCCCCAGATACCAGGATGTCAGGGAGAAATATTTTAGAACCACTAATTTAAAAACACTATTCAATAATGTCGACCCTGGGAAGGTACTGGGCTTTATCCGGGAAGTGGGGTTGTCTACGAAGATCTGATTTATGAATTCTGTAAACATGTACTATTTACATTAGATTTTTACCAAATTATTAAATTTTTACTACCTCTACTATTTTAACTGTGAATAGACCTTGATTTTAATGATTTGACTGTATGGAATTTGGCCCTTATTGTGTGAAGGGAGAGTGGCCCTTGAGGGACTGCAGGCACGACATAGACTAAATTGTGCCGATGTGCCCAAATTCAAAAATCGAAATCAAATCAGTAATGATGAAGTTTATCAGCTGATGAAGCATCTCCACCCCCAGCTAATGTTCAATGTAGATCTAGAACTAGTTTAGCTGTCTCTACATCATATAGATCTAAATCTAATCAGATAGAGGTAGATCTCTAATTCTATCATCTAGGCACTGAAACAGATCAATTTCAGATTTGTTCCATCAAGATATTGGGTTGTCAACCTAGTCCTAGACTTAGTCAGCACTGCATTTATTGAGCTGGAATGTTGTTGTTTTTTTCATTGACAATCACATTGTTGATAGTCTTGTCAGCAAAATAATTAGCTATGCTGACCATAGGATTAAATTGAACACCCCTGCTAGAATAAGATCCATTTTCAGAGAATGGAGACCTATAACTATAAAGAAAGACAGAGTATGTAAACACTGTAGGTCAGGGAGAACGATTTATGTTTGCGCTGGATGGGAGTCGAAACCACACTTCATATTGACTGCTTCCATGAATATCGCAACTAGAAGGAATATTTATATACTAAGTACATGAAGAACTTAAGAAGAAAATATTATAAATATATATATGTTGTACAGTTGGACTAGTTTTAGGATAAAAGTTTTTTGTTCCAAGAGTGTTGCTTTTTTTATGGGCGTTTTCATTAAAGTAGTGACATTGGATTATTAGTTCCAGTTTATTATTTTTTGCATCTATTGCTGTTTCTTCTATGGTGTTCTGTAAACAAATTAATACAAATGAGAAAAAAACTTCTTTGAATTCAATTTGAACAATAAATTTCTTGTAACATGCACTTGGATGGATATTTTCAATGTCAGTTGGTGAGTTTTTCATTTTTAATTTTTATATTCAAAACCCAAAATTACAAAAACAACATAATTTGCAAACTAGAAAACATAAGAAATGAAATGAGCATCCATTTTTCTTTATATCTATATCAAATTTATTATTTTCCAATAATAAATAATAAAGTTGTACAAGTTATATCGAAGTAATTCCGGATCCAAAGAGTTAATGCATAGAGCGCTGTGAAACATAAACATGATGTAGGCTCAGGGCGCTGTGAAACATAAACACGATGTAGGCTCAGGGCGCTGTGAAACATAAACATGATGTAGGCTCAGGGCGCTGTGAAACACAAACATGATGTAGGTTCAAGGCGCTGTGAAACATAAACATGATGTAGGCTCAGGGCGCTGTGAAACATAAACACGATGTAGGCTCAGGGCGCTGTGAAACATAAACACGATGTAGGCTCAGGGCGCTGTGAAACATAAACATGATGTAGGCTCAGGGCGCTGTGAAACATAAACATGATGTAGGCTCAGGGCGCTGTGAAACATAAACACGATGTAGGCTCAGGGCGCTGTGAAACATAAACATGATGTAGGCTCAGGGCGCTGTGAAACATAAACTTATGTAGGCTCAGGGCGCTGTGAAACATAAACATGATGTAGGCTCAGGGCGCTGTGAAACATAAACATGATGTAGGCTTAGGGCGCTGTGAAACATAAACACGATGTAGGCTCAGGGCGCTGTGAAACATAAACATGATGTAGGCTCAGGGCGCTGTGAAACATAAACATGATGTAGGCTCAGGGCGCTGTGAAACATAAACATGAGAGTTAACATGACAAACTAATCGAAATATTTTTTTGAACAGATAGGTCTTCGTATACTTCTTGAATGTAGTGTAGCATGTTGTCTGAGATCAATAGGGAGTGTGTTACAAACCTTTGGACATTGTACTGAAAAAGCTAACTAATTACTAAATTGATTCATCTTCATCATCATCACTCCTTTGAGTTCCTCATGGAAAATAGGGCCTCGACAAAAACACGCCACCCTCCGTGGTCGCTAGTTTTTTTATGGTTTCACAGCTCTTCCCGGTCTTCTCTGCTTGGTGCGTTATCGCTAGGCGGTGGTGTCGAATCCGGAGTCACAGGTTCGAGCCTCGGTCGGCGCATGCCCTTATTTTCGTAGCATTTTAGTTCACTACTTTCTCTCTTAAAAACTTGGTCCCTGGTGCTGTTATTCATTTATGTTTAATATATAGAGCAGAGCAGAGAAGGTTAAATTGATTACTGGTAATTAATTATTTTGTTTGATACCAACAAGAGAAATTAATCCTCCAGTATTCACAGATAAGGCTAAATTTGTAGGGTTGGCTCCTTAGATTATTGTACACGTTATTTATCCCAAACCTCTACATTATTGATAGATACAGTAGTAATTGCCCTTGGATAAGCTTTGTTGTCTTTTGTTTTATTTTTTTTTCAAAGAAATTTGTATTTCAACGTTTTTCCAATTTATTTGTTTTGTACAAACATTAAACGAAATGACTCCATTTATTTTCATTTCCAGCACCTTTTTTAGATTCCAATCCATGAAAACAGTAGGGATTGTAAAATTAAAACCAAGAAAGGGGCCAAAGAAAGTATCAATTTCGGTTTCATTCTCAGCTTTCTAGGACAATAAAGTTTGAGTAGAAAATCAATATCTTGCATTTCTTTGTAATTCGATACTTTTAATTTAAACCCATTCATTATCTAGTACCGTGGGTCTGATCTAATAAAGATAGTTTCACATCCTCCTCACAGATACAACTACATCTGCCACCCATTACACTACCAGAACAAAACGAGCGGCATTTACATAGCGACAATGTTGCTCATTCTATGGGGAACCTCATTGGCGCTAGCCATGTCATCCTACTTCTATTATCACACAGATCTAAAGGTAAAAATTAATTACATTTTATGATCGGCGACCTGTGACAACCACTCTGTTAGATTCCTTGAGTCCCAGATACATGTCAATGAAGTTAAGTTAGCCTTCACGTGGCTTCTATTAGCCTTTCTGCCTTCAGGTTATTTAGGTCTGTAAGGGAGAAGGCTTCTATTAGCCTTTCTGCCTTCAGGTTATTTAGGTCTGTAAGGGAGCATGCTTCTATTAGCCTTTCTGCCTTCAGGTTATTTAGGTCTGTAAGGGAGCATGCTTCTATTAGCCTTTCTGCCTTCAGGTTATTTAGGTCTGTAAGGGAGAAGGCTTCTATTAGCCTTTCAGCCATTATCGCTTTTTTTTTTGCATGCAAGTTTCAACCTTTACCTATCCCATAATCTGTTTCACCGTTGGGACACCACACAAGATCTGTTGACCGTACACCACACAGATCTGTGGACCGTTGGGACACCACACAAGATCTGTGGACCGTTGGGACACAACACAAGATCTGTTGACCGTTGAGACACCACACAAGATCTGTGGACCGTTGGGACACCACACAAGATCTGTGGACCGTTGGGACACAACACAAGATCTGTTGACCGTTGAGACACCACACAAGATCTGTTGACCGTTGAGACACCACACAAGATCTGTGGACCGTTGGGACACCACACAAGATCTGTGGACCGTTGAGACACCACACAAGATCTGTTGACCGTTGAGACACCACACAAGATCTGTTGACCGTTGAAACACCACACAAGATCTGTTGACCGTTGAAACACCACACAAGATCTGTGGACCGTTGGGACACCACACAAGATCTGTGGACCGTTGGGACACCACACAAGATCTGTGGACTGTTGAGACACCACACAATATCTGTTGACCGTTGAGACACCACACAAGATCTGTTGACCGTTGAGACACCACACAAGATCTGTTGACCGATGGGACACCACACAAGATCTGTGGACCGTTGGGACACAACACAAGATCTGTTGACCGTTGAGACACCACACAAGATCTGTTGACCGATGGGACACCACACAAGATCTGTTGACCGTTGAGACACCACACAAGATCTGTTGACCGTTGGGACACCACAGAAGATCTGTTGACCGTTGGGACACCACAGAAGATCTGTTGACCGTTGGGATACCACACAAGATGTGTTGACCGTTGGGACACCACACAAGATCTGTTGACCGTTTAGACACCACACCAGATCTGTAGACGTTGGGACACCACACAAGATCTGTTGACCGTTTCTCTCAATTGTCCTTTGCCCATGTCTTCTTAACTCATATTTAATAACTGTAAATAGAAAGCCCTTGATGAAATCTCTGACAGTCCATACCATTATTTTATGTTGTCTTCCCATCGCTTTCTCTATCCGCCTCTTCTTCTTTTTCCTGGTACTGTTCCCTGGAAGACGTTCTTTTCACGCCCTGAGGACCTTGAGATATGGCTATAAGGGACCTTGTGATATGGCTATAAAGGACATCTTGATATGGCTATAGAGTTAAGTTTAGTCAACAGACTACGCCTGAGTATTGTGAACAATGAACTATGTATTGTAGCCATTCAATTACATCTATAAAGTGTAAAAAATTTAAAAAAATTAAAGTTCCCCTTTCAGACCTTGTGGTCTATATGGCAGATGAAGTAAAGGTCATCTGTTTCTGTGGCTTACGGTTATCGAGGTTTTCATGTGGCCAGCACAACGATCAACCGCCTAATGTCAGGTACCCATTAGAGCTGAGTGGCCTCAGAGGTGCCCAAACATACCGAAATAAAAAAATCTGTCTTTTCCACGACTCGAACCCGGAATCCCTGGTTCGGAAGCCAAACGCTTTACCGCTAGACCACCGCGCCTCGTATATATTGTAGCCATTGAAAGATTGTTATGTATTGAAGCCGGTCAATCACGTCTATGTATTATAGTTATTTTGTATAACAGTATATTGTAGTCAGAAGTATAATTAAAATCTGATTAGTGTTTTTTATTTTCTTGCAAATTATGAAATATCCCACCCCCAGAAAAAAAGAATAAAGAATTATACTATTAAGTAATTACATAACCAAATAGACATTTTGGTTCGATGCTTCTTTTAATTCATATCTTGTTGTCTGTCTTGTCTGCGCCACTTTGTCTAGAGAGATCATGACGACATCTGTTTGCCCTTCACCAGGTGTCTGTACAATATATCCACTTTGTTAGTTCTCATCGTGCTCTCCTCTCTTATCATCACGTACGTCTACAGCAAGATCTTCTACTGGGCCCATCTCCAGATACAGTTACTTAAACAGGTAAGTAGTACATGGTCAACTTTAGGCTACAGCTGTTCTCTTCTTGTTAACATAATTCTAAATAAGAAACAACTGTTTCTAGTTTTTGTTTGGAATGTCTGTATGTCACGTTTATATATCAAAATATAAACAAGATTACAAAGAGAGTTTCTGTTCTCACACAAACTCACAAACTCAGGAGCGGCCCCCATCGGATCTCTATTTGCTAGGAATATTCAGGACATGATTTTGTTATTATTATCAAAAGTAATAATGTTTCAAAGATTCATTTGGCGTATTTTTTTTTTGTTAAAGGTAAGCAGACAGCTGCAGAGTGAATACATAAACAATGTAATATCTAAAGATAACAACAAAAACCTATGGTCATACATTAAGTCTAAGAAAATGGAAACAACAGGCATAGCGCCATTAAAAGATGAACATAACATAATACATAATGATAATGAAACTAAAGCAAACATCCTAAACAAATACTTTGCATCAGCATTCTCAGCCCCAGGAGACAAAGACATATTTCTTAATTTGAACCAAGTAGACAACATAGAAGATATAGTAGTACAAAAAAATGGAATTCAAAAACTATTATCCAACACCAAACCAAATAAAGCGTCTGGACCTGATGGTATTCCAGCTAGATTTCTCAAAGAACTAAGCAATGAGCTAGCCCCAGTGTTCAAAATACTCTTTCAGGCATCGCTTAACCAGGGCAGAGTACCAAAGGACTGGAAAGAAGCTAATGTCACCCCCCTATTTAAAAAAGGAGAAAAATCTGATTCAGGAAACTACAGACCAGTATCACTTACCAGCATCACATGTAAAATCCTAGAACACATAATATATAGCAACATCATAAACCACTTAGACAAACATAATGTCCTCACCCCATACCAACATGGCTTTAGGAAATATAGATCATGTGAAACACAACTAATAGGACTAATTGATGATTTTTCAAAAGGTTTAGATAATAGTGAACAAATAGATGCTATCTTACTAGATTTTTCCAAGGCTTTTGACAAAGTTCACCACCATAGTTTGCTTAAAAAATTAAAATATTTCGGCATTAATGGTCCACTGCATCAGTGGATTAAAGATTTTCTGATAGGGAGAGAACAAACTGTAATAATAAATGGCTCTAAATCAACACCAATAACAGTAAACTCAGGTGTACCTCAAGGAACAGTCTTGGGTCCACTACTTTTTTAAATTTACATAAATGATTTACCAAATCGCATTAGTTCAGGAACAAAAGTCAGATTATTTGCAGATGATTGTATAATATATAGAACAATAAAAACACAAGACACAGATATTTTACAAAGAGAATTAGACGAATTACAGAAATGAGAATCAAATTGGAGCATGTCTTTCCACCCAGAAAAATGTCAGTTGTTTAGAGTAACAAAAAAACTAAAACAAATTAATTCCACTTATCTTATTCATGGCAAACCAGTAACACAGACTAAAAACGCAAAATACCTAGGTGTTATAATAAATGAAAAACTGTCATGGAATCCACATATTGATGAAACTATTAAAAAATCCAACAAAGCATTAGGGTTTATTAAAAGAAATTTCTATAAATCAAATAAGAACATAAAACTAAAATGTTATTTAACCTTGGTTAGGCCAGTAATAGAATATGCATCCACCGTTTAAGACCCCTCAACTAACATTAAGAAACTGGAACAAACACAAAATAGAGCAGTGAGATTCATAACAAATGAATATTCACATTTGACTAGAGTAACACCATTAGTAAAATCACTAAATTTAGAAAGCCTTCAGGACAGAAGACTCAAAAGTAAAGTAGCAATTATACATAAAACACTGAACCATAATCTTCAAATACTAAAACAAAATTTAATAAAATACTCTGAAAGACACAGAAATAAAGGCACATTCCTCGTCCCATATGTTAGGACAAATTTGTACAAATACTCCTTCTTCCCTAGTGCTATTAGAGCATGGAATGGGTTGCCTGAGCTAGCCAGAAAAACCAGTGACTTGGCAGAATTTAAGTCATTGGTTAATATGCATGACTAAATGCATGACGCGTAGGACGTAATCATCTTCTTTTTTTAAATAACGTCTGTATTATATAAGATAAGATAAGGTTTGACATGTTTCGGAAGTTCTTTTAAAGTTGAAGATAATCTACTTCCTTGTCCAAACCTCCCGCATCGTTAGTTAACTCTTCTACTTCTATGTTTTTAGACGTCTTGGCAAGAAACTTAAATGTAATTGTGTCTAATAAACTTGTTCCAACACTCTTTTGGATTGGATATGTTAAACAAATATTAACTATAATATAATTTTTCGACGTTTTGACAAAAATATTAAATGTAAATATATGAAGATTTCCAATAATCATTAAACGCTGATATGTTGTTGTTTTTTATTTTGATAATTTGGTCAAAAAGCGATTTTAAATATTCAATTTACGCCTATATGTTTTTTAATTTTACAAATAAAAATATAACCTATTATGGTAATAAGACTTTTAGACGACCTGGTCTGAGAATTAAATTAAGAAGAATGCAAATAA
The DNA here is from genome assembly GCA_036873155.1 of Biomphalaria sudanica. NCBI lineage: Eukaryota > Metazoa > Mollusca > Gastropoda > Planorbidae > Biomphalaria > Biomphalaria sudanica. Next base: position 30,167 of record JAZGLO010003594.1, read on the forward strand.
GCGATTTCCAACAATCAATTTTATCGATGTCTTTAAATTAAAAAAAAAAAAACTAGAATTTTTCGACGTTTTTGACATTGGCATTGAAACTAAAATATCCAGATTAATCTACCATTGATACTTAAATTTTGTCGATGTTGTGGAAGAAAAAATTTAAATGACGGACAGACTGGCACACACACTACACAAAACTAATATAGTCTTTTCATTTTACGGGGGCCGCTAAAAATGTTTTTGCATAGCAGGACTATGTTAATTTTTCTAATCTATTTAAACAGTAAATAGTTAGTCATCTGCTTTGAAAAAAAAATTAACCCTTCAGATTTAAAGATGAAGATGACACCTATTAATTTACTAAGTCACAATAAATTTTAGCATTTTTGTGAAGAAAAAAAATTAATAAAATTTGCCGATTGATGATTAGCTATTGTGTTTTAAGTACTCTGTTGACTATTTACACTTTAATTGTGGAGTGCCGTGTTGGTGGCTTTTAATTTATTGACAAGGCTAATAGAGCCTTCAATAAGATGTTGCGCACAAGTTTAATTAGACCTAGTGATTCAGTCAAACTTGTTCATGTTTGTAAAGAAATGTTTGAGAGTACTCTGCTGGAAGCCAGTGACGTAAGCGGTGTCAATGTTGTTGTTTGGTCGTCATTCGGAAAATGTTCATTCATAAAACTTTCTAGCCAAAATTAATTTTTCATTTTTAAACCAAATATCATCGACAACGATTTTTTACAATGTGGCCAATGAGTTGAGAATTTTTATCTCATTAATATACACATACCTTGACATTTTAAAGAAAATCGTTAGAGTCGTTTTGAAATAAAATAATATATTAATAGCGGTGTGTGTCGACAGCCGACGCAAATCGCCAGCGCTAGAAGAGCAGTCAACCGTGACGAGTTGCGAATGTCACCCACTACGGTTCGGGAAGAATCTGTGTTGTGATCAACCAGAATTGCCGAACGATGTTCCGTCCAAATCTAGAAGGCCAGCATGGACCCTATATAAGAGCTAAGGTGCCAAGAGTCACATTACGTTACCTCGCAACTTCACAAGTACGAGTCGGAGTCAAGAACCAGTCTAGGTGAAGTCAGAGTCAAGAACCAGTCTAGGTGACGTCAGAGTCAAGAACCAGTCTAGGTGACGTCAGAGTCAAGAACCAGTCTAGTTGAAGTAAGAGTCAAGAACCAGTCTAGGTGAAGTAAGAGTCAAGAACCAGTCTAGGTGAAGTTAGAGTCAAGAACCAGTCTAGGTGAAGTTAGAGTCAAGAACCAGTCTAGGTGAAGTTACAGTCAAGAACCAGTCTAGGTGAAGTTAGAGTCAAGAACCAGTCTAGGGGAAGTTAGAGTCAAGAACCAGTCTAGGTGAAGTTAGAGTCAAGAACCAGTCTAGGTGAAGTAAGAGTCAAGAACCAGTCTAGGTGTAGTAAGAGTCAAGAACCAGTCTAGGTGAAGTAAGAGTCAAGAACCAGTCTAGGTGAAGTAAGAGTCAAGAACCAGTCTAGGTGAAGTAAGAGTCAAGAACCAGTCTAGGTGAAGTAAGAGTCAAGAACCAGTGTAGGGGAAGTTAGAGTCAAGAACCAGTCTAGGTGAAGTAAGAGTCAAGAACCAGTGTAGGGGAAGTCAGTTCGAAATAGAACCAAGTGCTAGTCTAGGAAGAAAGGGAGAATCGATACGGCGTTACAGAGTTGATACGCCTGAGTGTGAAGCTTTTGTACAGTCTGTGTTACGTTGTTGCCAATTGTACAACATTGGCTGTGATGTATTTGACATTAAAATGTTACGTTATTTTGGAGCCCTGACTTGTTAAGTTCTTCTAGTTGTGTGCTGCAGTTTGCAGAGAGCCTAGATAGGGCGATTCGTTACAATATATTTGAAATTAGTATATGTAAAAAGCCTGCTAAAAACTATATTGTATGCCCAGTAAGCACTCGGTAAATATTAGATAGTAGTTGTCTACTTAATGGTGAGTGGCATGCTATGGCTAACATGTCAGACACAAGACAACAAACTGTTATTTCAATAGCTATTGTATTTGAGTTTCTAAACGGACAATATAATTCTAGGTAATACAAATACATAACATCCTATGTGGTGACTTAAACGTACGATATCGACCATATTAATCTTCTCTGTTTTATCTTTCCGTTAGGAAACAATAATGAGGGCACAACGGCGCAGTTCATCCCTTCAAGGCTACTACAAAAGCGCCTGGAAACTTCGGCGTATTACAAGAGCGACAGATATGTTAATCTCACCAAAGATTGGAAGAGACTCTGAAAGCAGCTTCACCTTAGAGCTAGAAACGGATGCCATCAATGAGGTGGAAACGAAAAAATTAAAACACTTCACGGCGCCTTCTGCGGAACGCGAGGTCAAGATGTTCCGAAACATTCCCAACCGCCTCATGTCGCCGATAAATTCCAGGGGGACCAGCGTGGACGAATCCACTCGATCCTCTTCAATCGTATCCAAGGAGACTGACGATCTAAAGATGAATGCGATGAAAGTTCCGTCGTCCTCGCCGGTAGAAGAAAATGTGATGGAGCCAGACATGAAAAAGGAGGCACAAGAGCATAAGATGCTTGTCAATGCCTTGGAACATCGCCGGGTGTCATCATCGCAGGACTCCAGTGTCAGCATAACCGAAAAGTGGTACCAGCATGAGCTGAAACGTTACACAGGCCAAATTTACAACTCCCTTTTCCTGTCTGCGTCCGATAGGCGGTTCTCTCAGCAGAGCACCTTGATGATCAACATGTTGAAAAGAACAGAGGTGAAGGCGCTGATCGTAGTTTTCATCACCTTCGGAGCCCACCTTGTATGTTGGCTGCCCTACATTCTGTACTCTCTCACTGCAATGCGGCTCAAGTTTCCCTTCACAAAGGAACAAGAATTGGTAAGAAAGTACAATCTTCTCATTTCATCTTTATTTTTTAGCAACCTGCGACCTTTTTCTTTGGGGGGGGGGGGGGAATTCCTTTTATATATGTTTGATAGGTAGCCATTAAGACTAATGTCACGTAAAAAAAAAGGCTAAATACGTCTTTACAGCCATATCGTGAGATCCTCCATAAGACTTTCCGCAGAGAACACTACCAGACAAAAGAAGCATCAAGGAATAAAGGTCTGTCAATGAAAGAGACTTATCCTGGCAAAAGAGAGAGAAGACTGATATTCACCCGACTTAGGTCACCAACAAAAGATCTATATCATGGATGGGCAACCTTTCTCTTTCGAAGGCCGCATTTAAAAAATTGGGGAATGGGGGGCCTAAAAAAATAACAAATAAATAAATATATAGTGGGTTCACCCAGTAACCCCTCCCCCCCCCCCCCACTGGCCAACAAATAAGATTGGACCGTAGCGCTCCAATCATGCTATAAGCATGAAAGTAGCGCTATATAAAAGCTATAATTTAATTATTTGTTTCATATATAAATATATATATATATATATATATATATATATATATATATATATATATATATATATATATGTGTGTGACCCGCGGGTCTTAATTGCGCATTACTGTCGATATAGTCACTGAGAGTGTTTTGTAAACAATTAAACGAAATAATAATGTGATAAGTAAAGCGAATGTGTCAATGTAAAAATAGTGTGAATGAAGCTATCAAATCAAAATAGCTAATAGGCTTAAATCCATTTTTCAAATAAAAACATTTGCTTGTAGGCCTACATATATTTGATTAAAATGTGAGATGAATAAACTTTATTTTGTATGTTCATGTGTTAAAGTATAAAGTAGATCTTGAGGTAGACATAGAACTAAATCTACATTAATCTAGAGTTAAAAATTGGCTTTTATAGAGTTCATTCTGTGTTGCGCATGCGTGACCTTTTTTCATGAATGAATATAGGCCTCTCAACACGGCTACGAAGCTTTAGCGAACAGCGAATGAATGTATTAAAAATGCTTTAGAAAAACAAATTTGAATGTTAATTTGATTAAAATATGAAATGAATGGACAATAATTAGTATGTTTATGTGTTAAAGCATAAAACTATCTTTGCGAAAAGAAGTTTAATCATCTTAGAGTTCAATAAGAGCTTTAGACCTAGGCCTAGGAATAGACTCAGTAGAGAGATGTGTTAATGTGTAACCATTCGGTAATGTCTAATGAAAGAATGTTCGCCAGGAAATCTGTAGTCACAGATATCAGGAACTAATTTATGTAAAAAATGCTTTTGAAACACAAAATTGAAGGTTAATTTTATTATATAATGAAATCAATGGATCTTCTTTTGTATTTTCATGTGTCAAAGTAAAAAACTATCTGCGCAAAGTGTATTTCTTAAAATTAGATCTAGATCTAAATCCTTTCGATCTTTTCTCATGTCAACATTGTAGACATGGCCTAGATCCATAAATACTATAGCTTTAATAGAGTCAGACAACTTTTTTTTTTGAGGGTCTTAAGTTTGTTTTAGGGCTAAAATACATACACTACGGTCTAAGTTAGTACCCAAGGAACATTCCTGCCTAGTTTTATCAAGATTGGTCAAGCGGTTTTGATGTCTATAAGTAACATACATACATACATACATACATACATACAAAAAAATTACGAAAAACATATCCCAAAACTCAATATTGTTGAAAATGCCGAAAATGTGGAAATGTGGGTGAGTCAATTGAACACATAATGGCAGGATGTTCAGCCCTATCGGAATCTGCCTACCTAGGTCGCCATAACCTAGTTGCAAAGGATACTCCTCCATATTACAAATACTCACCACAAGAGGTTCTCGAGTTTACGGATCATCTACTGTACTGGGATAGGCCTATTTTGACTGACAAAACGGTAGATTTTAATCGCCCTGATGTGCTGCTCATTGATCAAAAAGAAAAGGCCGCTACCATTATTGATATCGCCGTACCACTATCTCATAATTTAAAAAAAACTGAGTGGAAAAACAACGAAAATATGGGAACTTAGGCTTGGAGATTAAGTTTTTATGGAAATTATCTAAAACAACAATATACCCCATTGTTATATCAACCGAGGGGATAACAACAACTGACCTCACAGATACCTTAAAGGCCTTTGGTATTCCTAGGAACATTCTCGTTGCCTGTCAGAGGGCGGTACTTCTGCAGACCTGCCACATCACCAGAAAATTCCTCGGTGGAAACTGATAAAGGGACTACGATGAATTTTGTTTCCCTTTAACGAAACTCGACCCTGGCTTCGCCAGAGAACGAATACTCGTTCTTTTATAATAATAAAAATAAATTATGAAAAGCTAAATTGAGAGATGAAGCGACTATGGAAGTCATCTAAAATAACAATACCTTCTGTTGCTTTGTAAACCGAGAGGAAACTGACCTCGCAAACACATTCGAGGCCCTTAAAGATTTTAGTTACTGGTCAGAGGGCTGTACTGCTGCAAACCTGCCACATAACCTGAAAATTCCACAGTGGACACTGTTAGGGGGACTACAGCGAATTGTAATTCCCTTTAACGAAACACGACTCTGAAACAATGTAGTGCCAGAGAATAAACATTTGTTCATTTTTACAATGATAATAATAATATTTTAGTATAATGTTTGAACTCTGACCTGCGTCTTTTTATAAGGTGTGTATTATCTTGCGCACTCTACAAGACTGGACTATAACCGAGGGTTCTCAGTGTCTATAGACCTCGCCAAAGTTTGGTCACTAAAACGAAAGCTGTGTGTGGAACTGTTTTGTATGTTTCTGTTTTCATCTTTTCGTTTATTGGGGTCAATAAGCGTCATCATCGTCTTGAACTCATTTCGTTGAGCACCCCGGCCCAATATCTACTCGTCCACAAATTATCTTTAAACATAGACTTATAGTGTTATACGTGTTGACATATTATCTTTAAACATAGACTTATATTTATACTTGTTGACAGATTATCTTTAAACATAGACTTATAGTGTTATACTTGTTGACAGATTATCTTTAAACATAGACTTATATTGTTATACTTGTTGGCAGATTATCTTTAAACATAGACTTATATTGTTATACTTGTTGGCAGATTTTCTTTAAACATAGACTTATATTGTTATACTTGTTGACAGATTATCTTTAAACATAGACTTATAGTGTTATACTTGTTGACAGATTATCTTTAAACATAGACTTATAGTGTTATAGTTGTTGACAGATTATCTTTAAACATAGACTTATATTGTTATACTTGTTGGCAGATTATCTTTAAACATAGACTTATATTGTTATACTTGTTGGCAGATTATCTTTAAACATAGACTTATATTGTTATACTTGTTGGCAGATTATCTTTAAACATAGACTTATAGTGTTATACTTGTGACAGATTATCTTTAAACATAGACTTATATTGTTATAGTTGTTGACAGATTATCTTTAAACATAGACTTATATTGTTATACTTGTTGGCAGATTATCTTTAAACATAGACTAATATTGCTTTTTTTGTCCACAGTTAATTTTACTGATAGGTTTCTCCTGCTCTGTCTTGGATCCTCTAATCTATTGTTTATTGAATCAACCTTTTCGTAAAACTGTTGTGACTTACTTTCGGAACTGTTGGCGGTCAATGGAAATGTAGTTCTGCACCAAACGACTCAAATATCTCGAACGGAAACGAGATGCCCACATCCTAGTTGGTGTGACAATTTCTTATATGACAGCCTAAAGCAGATTGACGGTTCCTAGCTGCTGTTTAGTGGACTTGACCTTTAAACTTCTGCTGAACAGAAGTAGTTCACTTCTGCTTCCATTTTACTCTTCAAAACTATTGAGTACTTGACGTACGCAACAAGACCAGATTTCTCCTACAGGCAAGTCGGTAAATAGTTACTGGCTGCTGCATTGGAAAATAATAGACAAGTCTTGTAGAGACTCAACAGAAGTGGTTCTGTCTTTTGTGAGTTCCCACCAGTCCTCCTGCGAATGTTAAATAATCGACTTTATTGTTTATTAATATTGTAAATAATTTTGTTATATATTTAAGTTCTTAATATCCCCTCCTTACGATATAAATCTATTATATTTATAAAAGACATGTACATTCTTATACAATTTCTTTTTTGATTCTTTTTTTTTTAAACTAAAAATGTACCAAAGACCTGTGTGTTGATCATTTTCAATGCATTTTGCGTTTCATAATGAGACATTCATTTCATTTAATGATTTATATTCTAAAACTTCCAAAGTTCCATTATTTCAAACTTAACATTATGTTATTTTATGATAGCAACCTTTTTCTTTGAGAGAAGGCTGGAGCTACCAGCCTGTGGTCAGACATACAGTATCTAGCCCTTGATAAAATGAAGACCCTTACTATGCTATTAAAGAGATTCGAATCAAGGCCAAAGAAGGACGTTGAGACAGACGGTCATGTGTGATGGGGGAAAACAGAGCAACACTGTTGGAAACAGAGCAACACTGTTGGAAACAAAACAATACGTGAACGATTGTTTTTTGGCCTTTTTTTGGTAACAGATATTCGAACATGGATTCAGTTGAAGTTGTGACCTCTGAAAGGCATTTATTCATCATCTTTAAAATAAATAGATAAATAAATACGTTTTTAAAAAAATAAGAAAAAATCAAGAAGCCTACACGGGGTCGGATACGTGACAGTGTCAATGACATCATCGAGGGTAAGGGAGGCCACCACAAACTAAACAATGTAAAAAAAACTGTTTAAAATATGCATAGGATTACTAGATTACTCTAGCATTAATTAAGATCGTGATCAATACATTCTAGAAAATACTTTTTAGCCTTAGAATTAGAAATAACCCACATGACTAAATTCCAATTAGAATCATAGGCAAAACAATTTGATCACGTGTGGTTTCCAAATAAGAATTCTCTTTCGCGCTTAGTCTGTTTGAGTTTAAGTTTCTCACATTTTAGCTAGTGACAAGCCCCTCCCCCCACCTTCATTCTAAAATTGATATTCGCGCCCTCTAGTGTCAGTTAGGAGGTCTGGGGAGGCATCATAAGGTTCTGCCAAGCGATTTCCTGCATTCTAAGAATCAACTATTTATTCATGTGCTTTATCGTAGTAAGATCATTCTCGCGATCAGCAGACGTCTGCAAGCCTGCTGTATATCAACTCACTCTGTCTAATAGAAAGTCTGAACACGTTATTTCCCCCACATCCTTTCACGGCTGAAGCTGAAACTTTGCCCACAATTATTGACATAGACAAGACATGAATCAAGAACAAAAATACTAACCAATGAAACAATTACTTACTGGTGATTGATTTTTTTTCATAGCCACAAGGGAAACTAATACTACAGTTTTCGCAGATATGGCTAAATTTGTTGGGTTTAGTCTCCTTAAATGATTGTTAAAGCTATTTCTCCCTCACACATTCTCCGACAAAGTTGATACTCTAAACAATTATTTATTGTACCTAACAAAACATAAATCAATGAATAAAAATACTCAATTAGTCAATTAATTATTGGTAATTAATTGTTTTGTTTGTGTCACAGTCATTGATGTGATAGATGTCACGTTGAATATGAACTTGATCTAAACAGCACAAACAATGATCGTGATTGCCGAGGATCTAGAAATTGTCATTTGATAAGATGATCATCTAGAAGTTGCCAGTTGATAAGAGGATCATCTAGAAGTTACTAGTCGATAAGACGATCTAAGTACACTATTATATATTCAATGAAGAAACTTCTCCTCGTCAAATACAAATACTTTAATTCAAAACTTGGAAAAGCTATTCACAATAAATACAATGATATACTGTGATTGAATAAAACAGATAAAATATATATTTCTACTAAATTAAATGATCTACACAATAATATGATCATGTCATCTTCTTTTGAGTTCCAACACGAGTCTTTAGTACCTCTTATCTCTGACACGTTCCGCTCGACACTGGAGGCAATCTAGAATCTTTCCCGGACTCTAGAGCGTTACCACGTGACTAATATCTCTTTTTTGCATGGCCAACCAATAAAATACTACTTAATATACAATAGTTAACATTTCTGACCAATTACAATTATTCTAATAAAAGGTTTCTGTCTACTAGGATATCCCCGAGGTAGCTGAAATCTTGCCAACAAACCTTGAGCTAAATATAGACTAAGCGTACGTGACAGTTTGATATGAAATACGTGAATTAACTTGTAGATATATTCTTGTATGGTTCTTCCTCTTTAGATCAGCTTTTTATTTGGTCATGATTTTATATTGTGAACGTTCTAACGTAAGAAAGAAAGACTTTCGAATCAGATTAGAGAAGACATTTTAAAACTCTCAAAAAATAAACAACAACTCCTCTTGTTTAAGCCGCCTGGCTTGAAAACAGTGTGATACATCCTTCTTACAAGATGGAATGACATCATTTAATATATTTACAAGACTTGCAAATCAAATATACAGACTCTCTAGAACTACAATTCTAATTCAAAGGTTTGTTTGTCCTTGACTATAAAGACCATGCTTGTACCATGCTCGGCCAGAAACTAGGGGATGAGTCTTGTTGTGGTACCTTGAGGAATGAGGCGGGATAAGTTATTTGTTTCGTGAAAAGGGAAAGTTTTGACTTCGAGACAATGACTTGACAAGTAATTACAAGACGAGGATTTTAGGAAGAAGAGCCAAATGTAAACAGACTACTTTGGACGGCTTTAGAGAGAGGCAGTTTTTATGGACGTAGAAATTTAGCTTGACGACATTCGACGGTTCCCTTTGTTATTATTAAACATCTTGTTCGACATTCACTATCAGCGTCGACTAACTTATACTGTTGGCCTTTTGACTGTGTTATTGGATTTCGTTATTTGAGTGTTACCTCCGTTTGACTTATCTACATAAGCAGCGCGGAAGTGCCTAACATTCTACGAAATGTATTTCGAGCTAAACCAAAAATGTAAAATGTTCACAAGATATATACAATAACAGATACTTTATATAACAAAGCCTCCAGGATATACAATGAGAGCCCCAAAAATCCTTTCCAGTAATCAAGTGTTTCACGTGGCCAAAACGTAGGCGCCTATCATTGACATACTTTATGTCGAGAATAGGCCTAATGAAATTCAACGCACAAAAACAATTGGAAACAAATTATGAAGAATGAAAGTAACTTTAAGTAACTAAACGAATTCAAGATTCAGAAATAAAACAACTTACACTCAAATAAAATGTTAATATAAATAATCTTGACAGCAACCAAAATGTTTGATACATGTGTTTTGGAATACGAATAATGATAAGCCTAGGAGATACATTCATTGATTTTATTGTTTTCTACCTTTACTACACTCAGCGCCAAGTAGAAAGTTTCCAATCTAGGGATTATCACGGAAGGTCTAAGTTCTGGGGAAGCATCATAAGGGAAGGTCTAAGTTCTGGGTAAGAATCATAAGGGAAGGTCTTAGTTCTGGGGAAGCATCATAAAGGGAAGGTCTTAGTTCTGGGGAAGCATCATAAGGGAAGGTCTTAGTTCTGGGGAAGCATCATAAGGGTAAGTCTTAGTTCTGGGGAAGCATCACAGAGGGAGGTCTTAGTTCTGGGGAAGAATCATAAGGGAAGGTCTTAGTTCTGGGGAAGCATCATATGGGAAGGTCTTAGTTCTGGGGAAGCATCATAAGGGAAGGCCTTAGTTCTGGTGAAGCATCATAAGGAAAGGTCTTAGTTCTGGGGAAGCTTCATAAGGAAAGGCCTTAGTTCTGGGGAAGCATCATAAGGGAAGGTCTTAGTTCTGAGGAAGCTTCATAAGGGAAGGTCTTAGTTCTGGGGAAGCTACATAAGGGAAGGTCTTAGTTCTGGGGAAGCATCATAAAGGAAGGTCTTAGTTCTGGGGAAGCATCATAAGGGAAGGTCTTAGTTCTGGGGAAGGTCTTAGTTCTGGGGAAGCATCATAAGGGAAGGTCTTAGTTCTGGGTAAGAATCATAAGGGAAGGTCTTAGTTCTGGGGAAGCTTTATAAGGGAAGGTCTTAGTTCTGGGGAAGCTTCATAAGGGAAGGCCTTAGTTCTGGGGAAGCTTCATAAGGGAAGGTCTTAGTTCTGGGGAAGCATCATAAGGGAAGGTCTTAGTTCTGGGGAAGCATCATAAGGGAAGGTCTTAGTTCGCGGGGAGGGATAGACGGAAAGGAAATTCTATAAAATTTCAGTTTGAAAAGTCAGTAATACAAGGTCAACTTGAGGGCTTCTCAAACTGTTCAGTCTATCTCAGAAATGACTCCAAATGAAGACGTCAGGTAAAGACTTTCATTGTACACACACAGAACAAACAACTTTCGGGTGGTTGGAGGGGCTGATTCAAGTTTGTGGAGAAGTTTTGGGCGTACGTGGGCAAGAGTTCATTTCATGCGCCCTAAACTCAAATGCGCCCTACACAAACTTGACCAAGTGACTATAATGTAGTAGGGATTGTCTGCTCTGTCATCTCAATAATATGAGTCTGCCGTGAGTCTGTATCTTTGATCTTGAACGAATGTGATAATTCGTGTGGAGACTTCAGTGGCAACATGAACGAGGTGGGTGTGTGGTGAGAATCAGAGTGCCTCCGTCTGTGAATGATTGGCTTTTTCTTGATACATAGGTGGCCGATGCCCTTTGTTCTACGGATTCCGGACCTAAGGCATTTGAACAGGGCATTTCTGAAAGGAAGAGTAGAAAAACACATGTATGAAAGAGTATTTCTCTACTTAAAAGAGATTATCTCTACACGAAGGAGACTCTCTACTTAAAAGAGAGATTATCTCTACATAAAAGAGACTCTCTACTTAGAAAGAGATTATCTCTACTTAAAATAGATTATCTCTACATAAAAGCGACTATCTACTTAAAAGAGATTATCTCTACGTAAAAGAGACTCTCTACTTAAAAGAGATTATCTCTACATAAAAGAGACTCTCTACTTAAAAGAGATTATCTCTACATAAAAGAGACTCTACTTAAAAGAGATTATCTCTACATAAAAAGAGACTCTCTACATAAAAAGAGACTCTCTACTTAAAAGAGATTATCTCTACATAAAAGAGACTCTCTACTTAAAAGAGATTATCTCTACATAAAAAAGATTCTCTACACGAAAGAAACACGTACATAATTATTAGATACATTTGTGTATAAATTAGTCTTTTTAAAGTTTCGTAGTGCTGTCATACTGATGCTATATTTCAGAATACTACTAGATAGTATGTGTTAGCATTAAACAACTAGGTACGTATTACAGGCAAGTAATTAATTTAACAACTAGGTAAGTATTATAGGCAAGTAATTAATACTTCTTAAGAGTAAGAGTTTAGTATAAAACGATCTGTTTGTATTTCATTGTTATTGTTTGAACTAAACTACGTGAGCTAATGATAATGTGCACATTTTGTTATTGATATTATTGGTATTTTTGAGTGTTTTTTTTTTTTTTTTTACAAAAATTGTATCAACTTTTTCTCTCCGATAAATCTCGGATCAATTTGAAATTTTGCACAATTATTTCTTTACCTGACAACACAAGAATCAATTAAAATAAAACAACCAATTAGTTATTAACTATCGATAATTTATTACTTTGTTTGGTATCTCGAACAAGGGAAAGAAATTGTACTTGACTGAAGTGGTGGTATAAGCTGAATTAGTCCCCTTTATAGGTCGCCGCTCTAAAGTAAATTTGAAACAAACAATACATATCTATACAATCTTCTATAGTCATAAGCACCTCACGTGCAGAGTGGTTAGTATGTTGGCTTGAAGAGGCGTGAGCCATGAGTTCTAATTCAATTCGTTCCTCTTTTTTTTAAGACTTTAAAAAAACGATTATGGTAAAAGTCCCCCCCCCCCCCGTATACATTGTTTCCCCCACTTCGCATTCTCGTATCAAGTTTAATTGTTGCACAATTGTTTATTATCAAGGGCAACACATGAATGACTTTAAAAGAAAATTAGTTAATCAATTAGTCGTAATTAATTATTTTGTTTGATAATAAATTTATTAAGCTAAGGGGAGCTAAGCCTTGTGTAGAGAATTAGGACGTTTACTAAAAATTTTAAGCAAATGAAAGACAACTATACAACTTCATATTTTTCACAAGTATTTCAATAGCTTAGTGGCTAACATGTCGGCCTTCCATCGTGGATGTTCGAGACCTCGAGTTTGTTTTTCTTTTTAAATTGCGTTTGAATGGCAGCACAAAAACCTTCTCCCTGATGCCCCCCGCTCCCAGTCCAAACTGGCCCACAAAAGTGATTGGACCATAGCGCTTTGAGCAATGCTATAAGCATGAAAGTTGCCCGAAACAGAAAAAAATAGTAAAAATATTTCCAATCGCACAAATGTATTATTAGTAGTCTGGATCTAATAAAAATTAATCACATGATTGATTCATAATAATTGATGTAATTTTACTAAATTAAAGACATTGATTTTTTAAAAGTTATTTTATATTTTACTTCTTTCAAAATGTTAATTCTTCGGAAATGGAAAAGAATGGATTGGGAAAAAAATTCAGATCCTGATGAGCTCTTAGTAAAATGTCAACAAGCTTACTCTTGAAGAACAAGTACCCCAGGGATCAGTTTTAGTCTCAGTATACATAACCACTCCTACAGCCAACCGGCATCTTCTATCACTTTTTTTTTCCAATGACTCACAGTTATACGATTCCACAGTACCCTCAAAGGTACTGTATATGGCTTCAAAAATCAGTGGTACAGTTGCAAGGGTAAGCTTTGAATAGTTGAGAATAAGCCCAAGATGAACGAAGACAAAACAGAAATAATTAAGATTGGCACTCGGAACAACATTACAAAAGTCGAGAGCACAGATTCTCTTTTTTATCACGAACTGCCAGGTTCCTTATTTCCATGTAGTGCGGAATCTTGGAGTTTTCTTTGACTCAACACAGTCTTTAGACCAGACATAAGTCAGCTTATCTTTATCTGCAGCTGCGCAGATTAGGCCAGATCCGACCATATTTAACGACGGAGTCAATTAAAAATCTAGCTGTGGCATTTATACTCTCCCGCCTTAACTACAGCAACGCCCTGCTAACGGGTATACCCTATGACAAAATAGCCAAGCTGCAAGTATTCAGATTAACGCCGCACAAATAATCCTTAGAAAAAAAAATAATTCTGATACTGGTTTCTTGCGCACTACATTGGCTTCCTGTGAAAGCGAGAATCGACTACAAGATTGCTTATCATCAGTGCATCTACAATAACAAAAATGCCATTGTACCTTACAGAACTGACCACTCCATATGTCCCTCAGAGAGCACTGCGCTCCATGGACTCAACGCTTCTAGTGGTGCCACGTTTCTCCCTCAAAAGTTACAGTTTGCGTGCTTTTTCAGTGCACGGACCAAAGGTTTGGAACTCACTCACCATTGATCTCAGACAGACATTATATTTCACTACATTAAAAAAGAACATTAAGACCTATCTGTTTAAAACCTTTTTAGACTAGTTTGTCATTTTAGCTCGTGTATGTTTATAATGGTATCACAGCGTCTTGAGCCTACATCATTTTTGTTAACAGTTAATATTAGATTATTATAATTATTAATGACAGACGTCCCTTCAAAACAAAATGACGTCCTACGGCATCCCTGTGTCTATCGAGAAATGCATGTCCACTAGACATTTTGCTAATTTATTTGTTTTCCTGGCTGATTCAGGCAACGATGCTGTAATGACAGTAGAGAGCACTTTATACTAGATTAGAGAATAACGAAAGTGCTCTTATCTTTTAATATAAACCGGACACTGATCGAGTTTGTGAGTTCAAACTAGAAGAGCTAAAGGAGTTCAATCGCTGAATAAAATAAACTAAAGTCCACGAGGAAGTGAGGACATGGCACACGTACGTCTGGTAAACCGTTACTAATGGGAGTAGTGCGGAGCCAGTTACAAACCTGAAATTTGTGTTCATCAAAGAATAAATGATTGGGTTCCAACAGGAGTTGCTGTAAGCCAGCCAGAGACAGATCTGTAAGTAATAGTCCAGGGAATACTCTATGAATAGGAATGTGTTGGAGGCATTCATCCATTCAAGACAAAAATAATGAAACGATAAATGAAAGTAGGACTATATGGATATATATGAATAGTTGCTTGTATTGTATTGTATCATTAATTTTTAGGTACATTGGTGTCTGTATTCATATTAAAGAAATGAATAAATGGATAGATGGGATGATGGATTAATGGATACATAAGTGGTGAATGGATTGATGGATGGTAAATAGGTAGGTCAGTTGACAGGCAGACAGAGAGAATGGCAGTTGAATATAAAATGGATTCATGCATGAAGAAGTCAGTAGATGAATGGGTGGATGAATGGATAGTTTCAAGGATGGATTAGGCCTACATATGGACGACATGATATATAACTATTGTTGTATCAATGACAAGAGATAAATGTACTGTTTAATCTTAGTGTTATTCTGCTTGAAACTTCCTTTGCGAACCAAACTTACCTCCCTTGCCGTGGAAAGCTTAGAAGACGGGTTGAATAAGTCAATAATTGTCACAATACCAAAGGGCAACCAGCAAATAGTATAGACTACAACTATAATAATCAAAGACAAGCCAGCCTACAAATAAAACAATGAACTTGTAATGCACAATTAACTCAGTAAAAATGAGACTTAAAAAATTCTGAAAATAGAAAACAAAAATTGAAAATCATGTCTCTTAAAAAAACTTCATTTTCTAATAGATGCTGTAAAGACTTCCTATATCTGTTATTATTAAATTGCATAGACTTTGTGTTTGGATTCTAGCCGTAGTAAAATAAAATGACTAATTATAGTTTCACATTTATCTTGTGTTTGGTTATGACAAATTTAGTTATGAAGTTGTTATATTCCTTTTGTGCCATAAAGTTAATGTCATCTATGTTCAAGGGCTATACTAAAATTTACATAATTGGCATTCAACGTGTGTGCTCTTACACTTTGTTGACTTTACCTTAAACTCGCAGTAAGCGACGCTTCTGGACGAGATTCTCGTGACCCATGTTTTCCTCGAGAGTAACATTCCTTCTAGGCTTTTCATATAACTCGAATGCTCTCCGGGCGACAGGAGCCTTGCCGAGAAAGCCGAAAGCTTCAACGGGCTGCTCGATGTGCTACTTGGCGGCTCAGGTGGTCTGCGCATGTCCACAGAAGTAGCGCTGACATTCTTCATGTCTTTGGGCAGAGTGTGGAAGGAAGCCGAAGGCATCTGATCAATGTCCGAGTCCTTCGGATCGTGCATGGTTTCCATCGAGGGAGTTTTTTCTTCAAAGTTACAAGGGTCGACCGAGGACGCAATCTTACGGAGTTCGTTAAAGTGCACCTGTGCCCTTTGTGTCGTGTACGGGCTCATGTTGGGGGACCCGCTTTCCGTTCTTGGTCTGTAGATAATACTCATGTCCCCAAGGTACACCTGGAAGATAATGACCAAAGTTGAAGCATGTGTTGTAGTGTCAATTTAAAAGACACAATCAGATACGATACGATACATCTTTAATTTACAATGTATTCTAGCCTAATAAAGAGAAGATATTATTTGTCAAAAATGTTTGTTATTTTTTATTAATTATAAAGCGTATGCCGCTAAACTAATTTATTACGTGATAAGCCTGAAGTATCAGGGGAGTTGCATACTTTACTCAAAATGATCTTGAAGATTAAGCAGTTGATGAAGATTACTATCACACAAGGAAAGATGATAACGAGGACGGCGATGGTGATGGAGTAGGATGGTCTCGGGGTCAGCTTGCAGAGTTCAGTCCCTTTTACGTCTTCCTCGTTCCAACGTAACACTGTCCACTGGAAGCAACAAGTCTGGATGTTACCATGCGCGTGTATGTCAGCCAATGTTGAACTCAACACGGGAAACAGCTCGTAAAACAACATCACAATTATGCCCCTTACACTGTGTGAAATTTCGAATACGTTTTTTCAATTTTGTGTCTGGCGGTCATGTTTATATTTCAAAAATTCAACGCTTTCTTTAAAATCAGACTTTACCTACGACTGCAGAGTGTTTGAAATAGGTTCAGACGCAACATTTGTCTGACTCGGACATAAAGGAACCTAAGGTAAATAACCGCACAGAGCCCCAGGTTGAGGGGCCACAAGGTTTGTGTTCATTTTTACCAAGCCTGGTTCCAGTTGAACGATTTAAGAAGCAAAGAGCTATTCAAGCTTCGCTATTTTTAGGCATGCTAGAAGGGGTAGGGAAGTTATCTTTTAAATTGCATAATAATGACTATGTCATCATGGTTCAATGACATAATGACTATGACACTATTGTTCAATGATATATATATAATGACTATGACACTATGTATGCCAGAGAAACATAGTCTTTTTAAAATAATTACGACAAACGTTTGCCAGAGAAATTTTTTCTTTAATAAT
>JAZGLO010003595.1:0-48095 GCA_036873155.1 Biomphalaria sudanica
TTGTACAAGGAACAGTAACAGGTAGAGGTCAGGACGTGTGACCCCGGCGAGATGACACAATAGCAATGAATCTACTTCACGTTATACTATTGTACAAGGAACAGTAACAGGTAGAGGTCAGGACGTGTGACCCCGGCGAGATGACACAATAGCAATGAATCTACTTCACGTTATACTATTGTTCAATGAACAGTAACAGGTAGAGGTCAGGACGTGTGACCCCGGCGAGATGACACAATAGCAATGAATCTACCTCACGTTATACT
Source organism: Biomphalaria sudanica (assembly GCA_036873155.1). NCBI lineage: Eukaryota > Metazoa > Mollusca > Gastropoda > Planorbidae > Biomphalaria > Biomphalaria sudanica. Next base: position 267 of record JAZGLO010003595.1, read on the forward strand.
ATTGTACAATGAACAGTAACAGGTAGAGGTCAGGACGTGTGACCCCGGCGAGATAACACAATAGCAATGAATCTACTTCACGTTATACTATTGTTCAATGAACAGTAACAGGTAGAGGTCAGGACGTGTGACCCCGGCGAGATGACACAATAGCAATGAATCTACTTCACGTTATACTATTGTACAATGAACAGTAACATGTAGAGGTCAGGACGTGTGACCCCGGCGAGATGACACAATAGCAAGTGTTCTCTGAAATGTACATTTATAAACAAAGACGGGATGTGTCGTGTCATCACGTGATGTTCCAGAAGGTACTAACTGTGCTTTTGCCACATTGGAGAAGCGATTAGGGACTCCAGAGAGTTCATGTGAAAAGTCAGTCGTCGGTGCAGTCGTCGTCACTGTTGTCTACTGTTCGAGGCAGTAGAATAGAGATGTGTACGACTCGATGCAAGTTAACTAAAGTAGAATTAACTGAGGTGGGCTAGAGTTAAAGTCTGCGAACACTCTGATTGCGTAGGCTTGAGTACGACCCGCAGAAAAGAGCGGAATATAAAGGTTAAAGTGCAACGAAGAACAGTGAACTGTAAACTACCAGATATTGTACAGTCTTCTACGCTACTTGTTACACTGCGGTTATAGTCAATAAATATGAAGCTGAATATTTGAATAGTCACGTTCATTGCCGAGCTTACAAGGTTGAGAACCGCTGATATATATAGACTTATATATATATATATATATATATATATATATATATATTTATATATAGACTTAAGAGGTGGTGCACAATATGTTTATTAGCATGTCACAGGAAATACCCGAAGATGTAAATATCCTCTAGCTAAAAGATTTCAATGGATTTAGTTTTATAGACAAATTATTTCGGTCAAACTTGAGTTTTTCCAGTGGGGTCAGCCTGCTAGTCATTTCTTTTCCAAACGATAGACATCAAATATCGACTTTCTAAGACAGTGTATCTTAAACTGTGTTCCGTGGAGCCCTAGTGTTCCGCAAGGCCTGAATAGGTGTTCCACGAAATTACGAAACAATTAACCAGTAGATCAGGGTGCAAATTAATCTTTCTATATAAAAAAAAGTGTTCCTCTAAATGCTCAGAATGTGAGAAGTGTTCCGTTCAGGGAAAAATTTTGGTAAACACTGGTCTAAGAAAAACGGTTTTCGAAAACTGCGTCCAACCCCGCTTTGGGTTTTATCCATTTCGGATGTGCTACCTGAATAGAAGTATTGTAAAAATATAATACGCCTACATCAGTTTGAACTAGTTATCTGGGTCTGCAATCCAAGGATCGACCACTAACAACTCTGAAGTAAAATGATTTGAGACAAAAAAGCAGAATATGTAATCAGTGCACAGAAAATCTAAAAAGTCATTTTTTGTTAGACCCGGCATGCTAGAAAAGATAGTGAGCGATAGAATGCTACTCAACAGTTAACAAATAAACAGTTTGCTACAAAATGAGGTTTACAAAAACCGCTCCAAGCTCCAGGTACACACACTCCTAAATATTACTCTATCGGAAAGTGAGAGATCGTAGAACGCAGTTGCCGTGTTCAACAATGAATCCTCCTATAAGACTAACGGGTAATAAAATCTAAATACTAAATCAAGTAATTTGAAATAAGAGTTTAGATTTAAAGGAAGACTTAGATGATGACATAGGACAAACCAGCTCTTAGAACTAACAATTTAAAATTTTATTGGCCTACGTCTGAAGATTTTGAAGAGCCAGTCCAAAGAGCCAGAACTGAAACGCTCCAAACACAACCAAATAATAAGATAAAAGGAGTGATGTCATAAGAACTTTAACAAGGAAGGATGTCATAAGAACTTTAAAAAGGAAGGATGTCTATTTTGCCTATATCCACGCCCTACTCTTTGCGTTCTTACTGCCTCTTTGCAGCGTTTAACTCTTTGAATCTATACTGCCTCTTTGCAGCGTTTACTCTTTGAGTTTAGACTGCCACTTTGCAGCGTTTATTCTTTGAGTTTAGACACCCTCTTTGAAGCGTTTTACTTTTTGAATCTATACTGCCTCTTTGCAGCGTTTACTCTTTGAGTTTAGACTGCCTCTTTGCAGCGTTTACTCTTTGTGTTTAGACTGCCTCTTTGCAGCGTTTTACTTTTTGAATCTATACTGCCTCTTTGCAGCGTTTAACTCTTTGAATCTATACTGCCTCTTTGCAGCGTTTACTCTTTGAGTTTAGACTGCCTCTTTGCAGCGTTTACTCTTTGAGTTTAGACTGCCTCTTTGCAGCGTTTACTCTTTGAGTTTAGACTGCCTCTTTGCAGCGTTTACTCTTTGAGTTTAGACTGCCTCTTTGCAGCGTTTACTCTTTGAGTTTAGACTGCCTCTTTGCAGCGTTTTACTTTTTGAATCTATACTGCCTCTTTGCAGCGTTTAACTCTTTGAATCTATACTGCCTCTTTGCAGCGTTTACTCTTTGAGTTTAGACTGCCTCTTTGCAGCGTTTACTCTTTGAGTTTAGACTGCCTCTTTGCAGCGTTTACTCTTTGAGTTTAGACTGCCTCTTTGCAGCGTGTACTCTTTGAGTTTAGACTGCCTCTTTGCAGCGTTTAACTCTTTGAATCTATACTGCCTCTTTGCAGCGTTTACTCTTTGAGTTTAGACTGCCTCTTTGCAGCGTTTACTCTTTGAGTCTATACTGCCTCTTTGAGGCGTTTAACTCTTTGAATCTATACTGCCTCTTTGCAGCGTTTAACTCTTTGAATCTATACTGCCTCTTTGCAGCGTTTACTCTTTGAGTTTAGACTGCCTCTTTGCAGCGTTTACTCTTTGAGTTTAGACTGCCTCTTTGCAGCGTTTAACTCTTTGAATCTATACTGCCTCTTTGCAGCGTTTACTCTTTGAGTTTAGACTGCCTCTTTGCAGCGTTTACTCTTTGAGTCTATACTGCCTCTTTGCGGCGTTTAACTCTTTGAATCTATACTGCCTCTTTGCAGCGTTTAACTCTTTGAATCTATACTGCCTCTTTGCAGCGTTTACTCTTTGAGTTTAGACTGCCTCTTTGCAGCGTTTAACTCTTTGAGTCTATACTGCCTCTTTGCGGCGTTTAACTCTTTGAGTCTATACTGCTTCTTTGCGGCGTTTAACTCTTTGAGTTTATAGGGCCTTTTGCGGCGTTTAACTCTTTGAGTCTATACTTCCTCTTTGCAGCGTTTAACTCTTTGAGTTTATACTGCCTCTTTGCACCTTCTAACTCTTTGAGTCTATACTGCCTCTTTGCAGCGTTTAACTCTTTGAGTCTATACTGCCTCTTTGCAGCGTTAGCTCTTAGAGTTTAGACTGCCTCTTTGCAGCGTTTAACTCTTTGAGTCTATACTGCCTCTTTGCGGCGTTTAACTCTTTGAGTCTATACTGCTTCTTTGCGGCGTTTAACTCTTTGAGTTTATAGGGCCTTTTGCGGCGTTTAACTCTTTGAGTCTATACTTCCTCTTTGCAGCGTTTAACTCTTTGAGTCTATACTGCCTCTTTGCAGCGTTAGCTCTTAGAGTTTAGACTGCCTCTTTGCAGCGTTTAACTCTTTGAGTCTATACTGCCTCTTTGCGGCGTTTAACTCTTTGAGTCTATACTGCTTCTTTGCGGCGTTTAACTCTTTGAGTTTATAGGGCCTTTTGCGGCGTTTAACTCTTTGAGTCTATACTTCCTCTTTGCAGCGTTTAACTCTTTGAGTTTATACTGCCTCTTTGCACCTTCTAACTCTTTGAGTCTATACTGCCTCTTTGCAGCGTTTAACTCTTTGAGTCTATACTGCCTCTTTGCAGCGTTAGCTCTTAGAGTCTACACTGCCTCTTTGCAGCGTTTAACTCATTGAGTCTCTCTTGCCTCTTTCCTGTATGCTACTCGTTGCGTTTTTTAGAAGCACTCTTCGTCTTTCTGTATCTCTCTTCTTTTGGTACGTTTGATGTTCTTTAAAGGCCCTATGGTCTTCACGTTGATATGCACCAGTGTCTAGGTCTTATAGTACTATCGAAGAATGAGTGTAGATTTAGCTAACATTTTTGTTTTGAAGTTCTTAGTTGTAAGGACCAAATCTCTCTCTCTCTCTCTCTCTCTCTCTCTCTCTCTCTCTCTCTCTCTCTCTCTCTCTCGCTCTGAATGCTATTCTGCATTTCCTTTCAGCCTTTAATAACCTATTTCTATTCCGTAGACATTATCAAATTACTTACTATTGAACAACAAAAAGATAACCTTCAGAAATATGAACAACTCAGCACCACAGCACTTGCTCAATTAATCCTTGATGAACATGTTGGAAATCCTTTATAATTGAATCTGACGGACTCAAAGGAAATAAATCAAAATCGGAACATTTCTATTGCTCAGTACATAATTAATTTTTAAATTAAATTTGTTAATGATGATGTCAAAAAATGAATTAATCCAGTTGACAATACTGAAATAGTAGTTCAGGGTGGAATTAGGAGGTCTATGTACTATCAACAATTAGGCATACATTTAGTATCATAAATGGCTTCAGTTAGGTATACGCACTATGATACAACGCATGAGATAGGTAAATGTACTATAATTAAAGGTTAGAACAATGGCTGCTGGTCGCCTGTACAGAAGATGAAGGAATTATTTGAACTGACCAATTATTTCTGTTTTAGTTTATGGTTTTAGTTTATTTGTTTGTGATAAAAATAAAAATTTTTCGTAAATTAAGTTGTCTCTCACTGACTAAGACAATTGTTTTGTTAACTTTACCAATTGTTTGGTTGAGTCTCTCTACTGTGCACTAAAACGCTTTAGATTTAACCCCTAGCAACCTGACGTCTCTTATATTTATTCAGCAGTAATGTGTTGATTAATTTTAATGATTGTTTACGAAAAACTGCACGCTCGAATTTCTGTGTACAAAGAAAGAAATGGTGTCAGAACTTGATGCAGTGCATTGGAAGCGTTCATCTAGCGACAGGTGGTCATAGAGACATTCGTTTCAATTCAAATTATTTATCCATCGACATTTGTTTGAGTCGAGGTAAAGGTTTTGAGATTTTCGGATTGACAGTGGAAAGAAGAAGAGTTCAGAGCCGGTCAAGAAAGCTTGACAAGTAATGTTTGAATAACGTATGATGGTATCATAAATGAAGTCTATTCAAATCTCTTTTGTGGCCTAGTGTCTGGAAGAAGGTTACCGTGCTGCCGTTTGGGGCTCAGAAAACACACACTCAGTGTCGGTATTCAGACTTATTCAAATTGGTTTGTAATTAATTAATTAATCCACTCTGTCACACATCCGGATTTGAGCACAGAAGTTGCTCTAAATATTTGAAAATGATTTGCAAGTTTTTGATAATGAGAATGTAGAATCGAAAATGTTGAACATGACAAAGTTGGTTAGTGCAACTTGCGCAACATCTGACGCACGCAAGGGTGCCCCAAGGGGCAGTGACATCGCCATTGAATGCTACATTCCACTAAGGATCATGGCGTCTCCCTGTAAAAACTGGCCCTGGGCCTCCAGTACAGATCCCACTTGAAGAGATTGCAACTTTCTACAGACCTCCTAGCTGGGTTAACGGTAATTGTTGTGTATGATAGTGTTACCAGTGAGACTTTGAGAAACACTACAATTTGTATGATACTTGTTTCAAAACAATTGTTTGCTGTTTTATTTCGTTTTTGAATATCATCAAATGGAGGTGCCGCACTAGACATAAAATACCCTAGGTACACCACTGTAATAGTTTTGTGGATTTTTCATCAGTTTAAAATCACGTTTCTTGATATTTTCGGTTGTAGCTCAAAGAAATTTTGATTATTTAGTTGGCAGCAATGATTTTTCATCATGGCGTCCTTGACATTGTTTAGTCTGGTTATTTATTTCTAAGTTTTTCTCAATTTCCACCGTTTTTTTTAAGCTCATATCGTCACCAAGTTTCTTCATACTCATGGCATATAGTGGACATTTTTCCTATAGATTAATGTCCTTCCTTTACCTATCCCTTATTTTGTTGAACCATTAGGGCACCACACATGATCTATCAATCATCTTTTTCCATTTCTCTTTGTGTATTGCTCCGCTCAAGATTCTCTGTCAATGACAGGTCCATTCATTCTTGTATGTTTTCTTGCCATCGCTTTCTCTGTATGCCTCTTCTTCTTTTCCTGGTACTGTTCCCTGAAGGAAGGTCTTTGCAAGCCCTGAGAACAATGAGATATGACCATAAAATTTAAGCTTGCGATTTTCGACAGAGGTAAGAACGTCATATTAACCGTTAAGATCATGTTTCAAATGGCTTCATTTGTGATGAAGTCTTGAATACATCGGATATTATATCTCTATTCCATTGCTGTTATCCTCCTCTCTAGTTCTGCAGAGATTCTACCAATGCGTGGCAGTTGATCCTGTATTGCCTCTAGTTAGTGGCCCATTTATTTTAAATACGTTGAAGTCCTAGAGTGAAAATTGTGTACACATTGAAATTATTTTGTGCAACAAACAGAAGCTTTTAGAAAGTTTGATTCTGCAGTGCTAACAAGTTATTAACTACTTTTTTTTTTAAAACCTTATCCGCACATCCTTTATGTTGCACACCGGACACACCAAAGATCTCGCTATTTATAGATATTCGGCCAAGTATGAAAATCTCCAATAAAAGAGAAACAACTGCGCACAGTACAGGCAGAAGAACTAATTAAAGGCGATTCCCGAATATGCACCCAAAATAACATGTCTATTAGTGCACTAAGTGAAGCCATCAAATATAACATCCAAACTGAGTCTCTTCTACTTCCGTATTGACAAAACAATGAATGTACTACTAAATCTAATGTCCAGGTCAATTATGAGAGCATTTGGTCTGATGACGTGATCTGTGTGATTAGTTTAAATCATAGATTTAAGCCAGTTCTTATCTTATAAATTCACAAATAGAATAGATCTTGATTCATGAATAACTCTTAACTATGCTAGGAGACAGGTTCAAATCTAAAACCTACAGCAGTGGGGAAGTGAAAGTAGAATGACAGTAAGTCAGTAGATACGTTTTTAAAAATGCAAGTCTTGTGTACAATCAATGTAGTCTCAGAGTCTGATGTCTATATATGTTGTGTACATTTGATATTGACATGTGGTGTCTACGTGTGATGCCAACATGTGATGTCTACATGTGATGCTGACATGTGATGTATACTTTTCTTGTGAAGTCTACGTTTGAATACATGATGTCTGCATGCTTCTTCTATATGTGATGTCTACATGCTATGTGTATATGTGATGTCTACATGCTATGTGTATATGTGATGTCTACATGTTATTTTTGTATGTGATTTCTACATGCTATGTCTGTTTGTAATGTCTACATGCTATGTGTATATGTGATGTCTACATGCTATGTTTATTTGTGATGTCTACATGCTATGTCTGTAGGTGATGTCTACATGATATGTCTATTTGTAATGTCTACATGCTATGTGTATATGTGATGTCTACATGATATGTTTATTTGTGATGTCTACATGCTATGTCATATGTGATATCTACATGCTATGTCTATTTGTAATGTCTACATGCTATGTGTATATGTGATGTCTACATGCTATGTCTATTTGTGATGTCTACATGCTATGTCTGTATATGATGTCTACATGTTATGTCTATTTGTAATGTCTACATGCTATGTGTATATGTGATGTCTACATGCTATGTCTATTTGTGATTTCTACATGCTATGTCTATATGTGATGTTTACATGTTATGTCTATATGTGATGTCTACATGCTATGTCTATATGTGATGTCTACATGCTATGTCTATATGTGATGTCTACATGTTATGTCTATTTGTAATGTCTACATGCTATGTCTATATGTGATGTCTACATGCTATGTCTATATGTGATGTCTACATGCTATGTCTATATGTGATGTCTACATGCTATGTCTATATGTGATGTCTACATGCTATGTCTATATGTGATGTCTACATGTTATGTCTGTATATGATGTCTACATGCTATGTCTATTTGTAATGTCTACATGCTATGTCTATATGTGATGTCTACATGCTATGTCTATATGTAATGTCTACATGCTATGTCTATATGTGATGTTTACATGTTATGTCTATATGTGATATCTTCATGCTATGTCTATATGTGATGTCTACATGTTATGTCTATATGTGATGTCTACATGTTATGTCTATATGTGATGTCTACATGCTATGTCTATATGTGATGTTTACATATGATGTCCACGTAAAATGCCTAAGTGAAGTGTTGTTTTTTTATACTTGAAACGTTCAGATGTGATGTCTACATGTCGTGTTTACGTGTAATGTCTTCAAGTGATATCTAATTGTGAAGTCTACATTTGATTTCTTTCAAAGCTTTTTTTTTAACTCACTTCGTCTGTCTGTCTGTCTGTCTTTTTTTTCTTAAATGAAGCTGAAATTTTGCGCAATTCATTCATTGTCGAAGATAATGCACAATCAGGTAATTAATCAATTAGTCGTAATTGATTATGTAAAAGGGAGATAAATCTTCTAGTATTGATATATATGTCAATAATTTGCAGTGCTTTCTTTTGTTTAAGCTTTGATTTTTAGAAGTAGCATAAGCATTGCCTTTTACATGTGATGTCTACACGTGATGTCTTTGTGTGATGTCCATATGAGATGTCAATACGTGATGTCTACATTTGATAACAGCCTGTGATATAGGTATATGATGTCTGCGTGTGATTTCCACACATGATGCCTCTATATTATCTCTACATATTATATAATTAGATTTCTGCATGCCTTGTCTGACAATTTTACATGTGAAACTTATGTGAAATCTGCAAGTCTTGTCTATATTTTAGTCCTACACTGTATGCTATATGTGATGTGTCTGCATTAGTTGTCTGCATGTCTTCTCTATATGATATACGTTTTACGACAGAACAATTAAATTTCTCCCGAGTGACACATTACGTTTTTAGCATAAACAAAATAGACCATTTAAAAGACGACTTGCTTTGAATGTCTTTACACTTTAATATCGACCAGTCCCGACCCTTCTTAATTTAACTTATTAGACTAACTCTCTTCCTTCTTGGTGAGCTGTAAACACCACAAAATGAATTCTAAAACTGAAACTGCAGAAAAAGTAAACGCGACGGGGCTCCGCCTAAGACCTCCTAGCCGACGCGAACGTACCTTTTTTATCTTTAGTAAAAGCGAAACATTAAAGCCAGTGAGAATTAAATCAGAAAAAAAAACTCTTTTTTTTTTGTTCACAATTTGTTTTTTGTCTCCCTCAGGTAAATATAAAAATCACTGTGACAAGTCAGGTTTTTGAATGCTTGTTTCAACATTTTGTTTCGTTCCTTGTGGCTGAATATCAATATGAATGGTAAACTTTTCAGAACCACGGGTCTTATGATGTCATGTTGAACAGGAAAGTTCAACATTGTTTGCAATTTCCATCACATTCAAATTGTTCAGTAGCCTGTCGTCCGTCATTCGTGCAGACTGTTAGCAGCTTTTTTTTTCATATCCTTCAAGACTGTTAATTAAAATAATTAAATTCCTCGCGTCGATTGGAGTAGCAATTGCCAAGGATTTTGTGTGGCGCTTTTCTACTACAAGCGCGAAGTTACCTGTTTTCGGCGATTTTAGCGCCAGTTTTCGCGGCACGGCGCCAGGATTATCTGTCATGTGCTTCCGTCCATGTTGAGGTCTCACAGATGGCAGGTTCCATGTTTGAAGTCTCTTAAGTGGCAGTGTCTGTGTTAAAGTTTCTCATGTGGAAGGGTCCATATTTAAGTCGCTAAGTTGTCAGGATCCATGGTTAAGTCTCTTGGTTGGCAGGGTCCATATTGAAGTCTTTTAGATGACAAGGTCAATGTTGAAGTCTTTAGGTGACAGGGTCCATATTGAAGTCTTTTAGGTGACAGTGTCCATTTGAAGTCTTTTAGTTGACAGGGTCCATGTTAAAGTCTCTTAAGTGGCAGGTTCCATTTTAAAGTCTTCCAGCTGTCAGAGTTTATTTTACGGTTTCTCGGGTGTCAGTAAATTTCCAATATATCTAAAAATAGGAAAAAGGGGAGATATTTTTTTAATAGACAATTCTGTTTCTTTCTTGTATTTTAAGCTAAGTATAGAATTGGCCAGATAAACAAGGGAAGATAAAAAACAAAAGAGGATCAGTCAGTAAGCTTCAAGCTTCATGCTAAGTCTACTATTTTTTATTTATTATTGACATTTATTTATATTTCTACTTGAGGATTTGAACTGCTTGATTTTAAAAAGAGAAACTTGTTCACCTAAACTAGCTTCTCAGGCAAACATCTAGACATTGGGTCGATTTTTGACAATACCAAAACGTATTGACCATCCAAACCCGCTGTTTCAGGCCCATGGTTTAGCTCAATGTCACACTGATGTACAATACCAGCATACACGATACAGTCGAGGACGAATACATATCGATACAAAGTCACATCCACAATGAACGGCACCTACAAATTCATACAAGGACTGTTGAGCTCATTATCTTTGAGTCTGTGGTCAGCGGAATGACTGGCCTGTTCAATATCATAGCCCTGGTAAGTAGAGGCTTCGATGTTTTCAGCATGGTAAAACCTTTTTTTTTTGCGTATATGTATGTTAATAGACCGCACTACATGGAGTTAGATGGTGACCAAGACAGCTATGGGCAGTGAAAGAGACATGGGCCTGGAAGAAAAGCGTGCCATACAAAAACACGGAAACCTCCCAGATGATTGATTCAAAATAAAATATTTGATGCATTTCCCCTTAAAATAAGCGATAAAACGTATTCTTTATATTTAACTTTTTTTTAGGGTTTCTGATTTGTAATGATGTATAATGTCTTGTTGGTGCGAAACTCTGTTTCTGATTTACAATGATGTATAATCTCTTGTTGGACTCTGATGATTCCTGAGTTAAGGAAGTTCTGAGCTCACACAAATGATGCATATTTCAGTTCTGCATCGTCACTATACCAGACCTGAGGATTGAGAAACCCAACCTATTCATCGCTTCCCTAATCCTGGCCAACGTCCTGACTGGTTTGAACCTTGCTGTCCTATATGCCCCCTTCGACGTAAGTGTTTGGCAGTGTAGTTTTAAAGGTATCTCGCCTTAATGTTCAAATTGTCCTGGCACAAGGTTACTCATGATTTGTTTATGAAGTCATATACAATTTATTGGTTCAGTCAAAGTTACGACTAGGCTTTTAAAAATAAATAATAGATGATTGGATGGGTTAAATGCTATTGGGAGACATGATGATTCTGAGTCTACAACATACTTGCAATCATCCCCCATAGAGTCATTCCGTAGAGTAATTCCTGTGGTAATCCCCATTCAGCTATTCTCTGCTGTCCCCCTCTGGAGTCATCCTCTACGGTCATGCCCATCAAGTCATCCGTATGCACTCATCCCCATGCAGTAATCCCAAAGAATCATCCCCGTAATCATCAACTACAGTAATCAACATGCATTCATCGTCTTCTGTCATCCCTTGCTGTCCACTTCTTCGGTTATTCTCTGCTGCCATTCCCTGCAGTCCCCCATTGGTGTCATTTCCTGCAGTCATCCATTGCTGTCATTCCCTGCAGTCATCCATTGCTGTCATTGCCTGCAGTTCTCCGTTGCTGTCATTCCCTGCAGTCATCCATTGCTGTCATTCCCTGCAGTCCTCCGTTGCTGTCATTCCCTGCAGTCATCCATTGCTGTCATTCCCTGCAGTCCTCCGTTGCTGTCATTCCCTGCAGTCATCTATTGCTGTCTTTCCCTGCAGTCCTCTATTGCTGTCATTCCCTGCAGTCCTCTTTTGCTGTCATTCCCTGCAGTCACCCTTTGCTGTCATTTCCTGCTGTCACCCATTGCTGTCATTCCCTGCAGTCCTCCATTGCTGTCATGCCCTGCATGTCAGGGTTATGTTAAAGCCTTAGCTCGTTTGCCCGGGCCCCTGGTATTCAACCAGGCACCTTCGTTCTTGCAATAAATAAGTGAATCACTGTTGATAATGTAAATGTTTAATGATATGAATTTAAGTTATGATGATTATTCCAATATTGTGGATCTATTAATTAAACAATAATTCTACACCTTGCTATCCAACAACGTACACATTAATGTTCGAAACCACAACACAAAACACACTGCTCTATCTAGTCACCAGCGTAGACTTCCACTCCCATACAAACTCCCTGTAAAGACAAAGTAAAGACAAACTAAAAAGGTCTAGTAGACTATCACTAAGGCATCGAAACAACTGCGAAACGCAGTCATGCCTTAGATATTCACCCTAAACAGGGGAACACAGAAGAATCTCAACAAACGTTACACAACAAAAAGAAAGTGCGTTCAAAAATTGTGCACTTAATACACATTGGTGCTAGAATGTCATAACCTACGCACCGACATTCCCCCTCTCCCACCAAACTGGTTCTGACAAAGTATGGACCAGTTTCCGTATATCAAAATGAAAGAAAGGTAAGAAGATATGGCAACTACAAGGTAAGCACATCCATCTAGAAAAATTTATCAGCATTAACATCACTCTTCCAAACATAACAACGTAGAAGAAAAATTACCTTTGACCAAAGTATCCACATGATGACACTCTATGAACCATTCACAAAATCACAATCTACCAACCAATCAAATTTAAAATGCATAATCAACACTTTCATGTCAATAATACTAAATGCAACATAATATCATCTAACATAAAGTGAAAACATTTTGAAACAATAATGTATACATAGGAACATTAAAATGCATAAGACATGTATTAGAACAATACCTAAGTATATAGCTCATGTAGCTGCGTATTTGAAAGTCTATAGCAATCTTGAACACAGATCAGCAAGCAGATTGTCCTCCCCTTTGACATGAACAACATCAAATGAATAATCCTGCAACATCAGCGCCCATCTTGTAATACGTGCATTGGTAAAGTTAGTGCTCCTAAGATAAGATAAAGCCTTGTGGTCAGTCTGGAGATGAAATTTCTTTCCGGCCAGATACCTGTCCAATTTTTTTATTGCATTTACAATGGCCAATCCTTGAGGTTCAATGGTAAAATACTTCTGCTCCCACACTGCACCGACACTGCAGTCCTACATTGCTGTCATTCCCTGCAGTTTTCCATTGCTGTCATTCCCATCAGTCCTCCTTTGCTGTCATTTCCTGCAGTCCTCCATTGCTGTCATTCCCTGCAGTCCTCCATTGCTGTCATTCCATGCAGTTCTCCATTGCTGTCATTCCCTGCAGTCATCCATTGCTGTCATTCCCTTCAGTCCCCCATTGCTGCCATTCCCTGCAGCCACGTATTGTGGTCATTCCCTGCAGTAATCCATTGCTGTCATTCCCTGCAGTCACCCATTGCTGCCATTCCCTGCAGTCCTCCATTGCTGTCATTCCCTGCAGTCCTCCATTGCTCACATTCCCTGCAATCCTCTATTGCTGTCATTCCCTGCAGTCTTCAATTGCTGTCATTCCCTGCAGTCTTCCATTGCTGTCATTCCCTGCAGTCCTCTATTGCTGTCATTTAACTGCAGTGCTCCATTGCTGTTTTTCCATGCAGTTCTCCATTGCTGTCATTCCCTGAAGTCCTCCATCGCTATCATTACCTGAAGTCCTCCATTGCTGTCATTCCCTGCAGTCCTCCTTTGCTGTCATTTCCTGCAATCGTCCGTTGCTGTCATTCTCTGCAGTCCCCCATTGCTGTCATTTCATGCAGTTCTCCATTGCTGTCTTTCCCTGCAGTCCTCTTTTGCTGTCATTCCCTGCAGTCACCCATTGCTAGCATTCCCTGCAGTCACCCATAGCTGCTATTCCCAGCAGTCACACATAGCTATCATTCCCTGAAGTCCTCCATTGCTGTCATTTCCTGCGGTCCTCTAATGCTGTCATTCCCTGCAGTCTTCCAATGCTGTCATTTCCTGCAGTCCTCCTTCGCTGTCATTTCCTGCAGTCATCCATTGCTGCCATTCCCTGCAATCACGTATTGCTGTCATTCCCTGCAGTCATACATTGCTGTCCTTCCCTGCAGTCACCCAGTGCTGTCATTCCCTGAAGTCCTCCATTGCTTACATCACCTGCAGTTATTCATTGCTGCCATTCCCTGCTGTCACCCATAGCTGTTATTCCCTGCAGTCCTCAATTGCTGTCATTCCCTGAAGTTCTCCATCGCTGTCATTCCCTGAAGTCCTCCATTGCTGTCATTTACTGCAGTCATGCATTGCTTTCATTTCCTACAGTCATCGATTGCTGTCAATCCATGCAGTCACCCATTGCTGCCATTCCCTGCAGTCCTCCATTGCTGTCATTCCCTGCAGTCCTCCATTGCTGTCATTCCCTGCAGTCCTCTATTGCTAACATTCCCTGCAGTCTTTTATTGCTGTCATTCCCTGCAGTCCTCCTTTGCTGTCATTTCCTGCAGTCCTCCATTGCTGTCATTTCACTGCAGTGCTCCTATACTGTCATTCCATGCAGTCCTCCATCGCTGTCATTACCTGAAGTCCTCCATTGCTGTCATTCCCTGCAGTCCTCCATTGCTGTCATTCCCTGCAGTCCTCCTTTGCTGTCATTTCCTGCAGTCCTTCATTGCTGTCATTCCATAAAGTTCTCCATTGCTGTCTTTCCTGCAGTCACACATAGCTATCATTCCCTGCAGTCCTATATTTGTTCTCATTCCCTGAATTCCTCCATTGCTGTCATTTCCTGCGGTCCTCTAATGCTGTCATTCCCTGCAGTCTTCCATTGCTGTCATTTCCTGCAGTCCTCCGTCGCTGTCATTTCCTGCAGTCATCCATTGCTGCCATTCCCTGCAATCACGTATTGCTGTCATTCCCCGCAGTCATCCATTGCTGTCCCTCCCTGCTGTCACCCATGGCTGTCATTCCCTGCAGTCCTCCATTGCTTACATCCCCTGCAGTTATCCGTTGCTGCCATTCCCTGCAGTCACCCATAGCTGTCATTCCCTGCAGTCCTCCATTGCTGTTATTCCCTGCAGTCCTTTATTGCTGTTATTCCCTGCAGTCCTCCATCGCTGTCATTCTCAAAGGTCATCCATTGCTGTCATTCCCTGCGATCATCCATTTCTGCCATTCCCTGTAGACACCCATTGCTGTCATTCCCTGCAGTCCTCCTTTGCTGTCATTTCCTGCAGTCATCGATTGCTGTCATTCCTTGCAGTCATTCATTGTAATCATTCTCTGCAGTCCTCTGTTGCTTTCATTCCCTGCCGTCATCCATTGCTGTCATTCCTTGCAGTCATCCATTGTTATCATTCCCTGCAGTCCTCCTTTGTTTTCATTCCTTGCAGTTATCCATTGTCATCATTACCTGCAGTCCTCCATTGCTGTCATTCCCGGCAGTCATCCATTGCTGTCATTCCCTGCAGTACTTCATAGCTGTCATTCCCTGCAGTCATCCTTTGCTTTTATTCCCTGCAGTCCTCCATTGCTGTCATTCCCTAAAGTCATCCATTGAAGTCATTCTCTGCAGTGCTCCATTGCTGTCATTTCCTGCAGTCATCCATCGCTGTCATTCCTTGCAGTCCTCTATTGCTGTCATTCCCGGCAGTCCTCCATTACTGTCATTCCCATCAGTCCTCCATTGCTGTCATTCCTTGCAGTCCTTCATTCCTGTCATTTCGTGCAGTCCTCCATTGTTGTCATTCCCTGCAGTCATCTATTTCTGTCATTCCCTGCAGTCTTTCATTGCTGTCATTTCCTGCAGTCACCCATTGCTTTCATTCCCTGCAGTCATCCATTGTTATAATTTCCTGCAGTTATCCATTGCTGTCATTCCCGGCAGTCATCCATTGTTATCATTCCCTGCAGTCCTCTATTGCTGTCATTTCCTGCAGTCATCCATTGCTGTCATTCCCTGCAGTTATCTATTGTTATCATTCTCTGCAGTCATCCATTGTTTTCATTCCCTGCAGTCCTCCATTGCTGTCATTTCTTGCAGTCCTCCATTGCTGTCATTTCCTGTAGTCATCCATTGCTCTCATTCCCTTCAGTCATCTTGTGCAGCCACTTCTTACTGTACTCTTTGGATTCATGAACGCAAACGTCCCTTTTAGAAACAGAGTGTTAGCAGAGAGCTGACTTCTCTAATTTACTTTGATTGTGAAAATCCTCAACGATGTTTGCTGCATTGATAATGATCCCGACAGATATGTTTTTGTTTAAATGTCTTGACAATGTTCTTCTCTTCCTCAGCCAGCTCACTCTTCAGATAAACGTTGTCAATACGTGACTGCTCTAACCGTGTTCACCATTTCTGCTTCGTGTCTCAGTCGGAGCACGATAGCCATTGACAGGTACAGGATTAGCTTTTCTTCTAAGTGTAGGCTATAGAGGCACAAGACATAATTTACTTGCAAGTGGTGAGGAAGATAAGAGAGAGGCTTTTCAACCCTGCGACATCAGCCTACTGGGGGTCTAGGGGGAGGCGGTAGGGGCGACCTGCCGAATTTTGGTAGAGATATCACCGTTTCTATTTGAATTCTTTACTCTTGTTTATTAATATATACTCATTTTCATATTTTTGTATTATGCCACCCCCCGCTAGTATGCGCGCCGATTTGGGGATGTGAGGGGCGCTTCCATCAATCTCGTTCCCCAACCCTAACATTTCGGTTGGGGTGCCAGTACAATTTTGTTTTGTAGAAATCACAGTTTTCTAACGACATTAATTACATTTCAATTTGATTCGGGGTTATTGGGGGGGGGGGGGGAAGGGGTCTATTACGAATACTGCCTTCATACACAAACTCTTTCCACCTACGATCGTTTCCATCCGGGCGCCACTTTGAGGCAGGGTAGCATATACAGAATGTGCTGATTGCATTGTTGCATATAATAATAATAATAATAATTATTATAATAATAATAGTAATAATTTAACTCTTTGGCTCCGCAACAACGCACAGGACGTTGATTTAAAAAAAAAGGGGGGGAGGGGAAGTCGGACCAACGCTGGGGGCTTCGGCTATTTAACATTTATTTTTTCGTTTCTATTTCTCCAATTCATGTTTTTTATTGCTTAATTTTTTATCTAGAATAGTTTCCCTTTGCTAAACATCCGGAATTTCCTTCATTTAACGTGTTTTTATTTTGTACGAAGTTTGTAAAGAGATGACATTTATTTTTTCTGTGTGCGTGTTTTTTTTAACATGGAGCTTCAACCAAGGCCATATAAACTTTGTAGATCTAAATATTTCTTTGATAAAGAAGTATAATAATTCAGATGACAGTGATTTTGTTTCATCTGATGGTGATATTGATAAATCTAATTATATAGTCTAGATCTAGAAATTAATTTATAGATCTAGAATCTAGAACTAGGGCTAGGTCTAGTAATGATGAAGCGTCCCTTGACATGACGTTAAACCGCGCTCCTCTTTCCTTAGCACTTTTGGAGCTCAAAAGTGCCCTACTTCTTTTCTATTATTGTGTCTGCCTCCTCTTTTCCTCAGTCTGCCTTCATTGATCATCACTCTGTCTCCTCATCTCTAAAATCTCACTACGTCCTAGACCAGTCCGTTTGCCGTGGACTGCGACGGGTAGAGGGGGATAAAGAGATCCTGGTGTTTGAGTGGTAGCTATCTGAGGATAAACCACCACAACACAATACGTTGGCTCCAAGTTCCCCTAGACCTGAGGCCCAGATGGCCCGCTCTGGGTCAACCGGCTGGTCATGCCGAGCTACCAGCATAGGTCGAAGACGGTGGCGGTGGCTGGAGGGTCAATCAGGGAGCTGCTGTATCGGGCACATGTCCGATGCAGTAGCTGACTGAGTATAGCACATGTGTAGCCCTGGCGGGCTCATTCTGGACTTACGAATGGCCCGTCCCCTTGTTGGACTCGATGGCGGGTGAAGAGCACAGGTGCCGAACTAATAAGAACACCTATGGATAAGAAAACACCAAAAAAACTATGGAAGACAGAAAGGAGGAGGCCACAAAAAGCTGTGCTACCTGGCCATCATTTCTGGTGGTTAGGTGCACAGAGGAGGGGAAAAGTCTGACAAAGATGAGCCCTTTTGCCATCTACAAGGGACTTAAGTCAGTAGTGGGAGAGCCCAAGAGTGTGTCTAAGCTACACAAGTCTTTGGAACTTCTAGTAGAAGTTGATAGCAAGATACACTCCGATGGGCTTTTAAGATGCAGAAGACTCTGTGATCTCCAAGTGGAAGTCATGCCACACAAGAGTCTGAACACCAGCAGAGGTGTAATCAGCTCTAGGGACCTACTGGAATGTTCCGAGAAGGAAATAGTGGAGGGCATTGAAGGAGTCACCCATGCCCGGCGCATTACCAGGCGCAGGGATGGTGAGGTGGTCAAAACCGCCACTATTATCCTCACATTCGGAACTAGGACACCGCCAGAGTATGTGAAGGCAGGATACCTACGAGTTCCAGTGAGGCCCTGGGTTATGGACACGGCGCGGCAGTCTGCAAGAGGAACACAGTGTGCCAGATGTGCTGGAGAAGGTCATGAGGACAAGAACTGCACAGCCCAGTTCAAATGCCCAAACAGTCACGCTGGCCACTCAGCCTACTCCAAGGACTGCCCTGTGTGGAAACAGGAGGTTGCCGTGCAGGAGAACAAGGCAAGAAATGGATGTACCTTCAGCCAGGCGAAATCTGCTGTATTGGCCCTACCCAAGGGCTAATTCGGCTTGACAAAGACCTATGCCCAGGCTGTTGCTAAGATAGGAAGATCCATAGCCACACAGACGGACACATTGACCCCACCACCCCCTCCTCCTCCTCCAACTTAGAAGAAAACACCGCCAAAGAACACACCTCTGAAGAAAAAAGAAAACCATGTTGTCATGCTAAAGAACAGGTTCTCTGTGCTCGCTGATGAGAGCATGGAGACTGAGCAGCATGTCAAAACCAATACTCCAGGAGAATTCGGAGACATCATGTCTGACACAGGTTCTCCTCAGAGAAACAGCCAGACACCCCAACCTCTACCGAATTAGAGGGGGTTGTCCTTCTCTCCATCCAAACCCAAGAATAAAAATACCAAGGTCACTGGAATAAAGGGAAACCCCTCCGGGGGCCTCCTAAGGCCAAATAGCTCCAAGTAGGTCATCTAGAATAAGCCATGGATTCCAGAATTGTACAATGGAATTGTAGAGGCCTCAAAGCCAATTATGAGGAAATGCAGCTACTGATGGACTCTGAGACTCCAGTAGCTGTCTGCCTACAGGAAACATTTCTGAAAGATAGCATCAGCTTCCGAAGCTACAGTGCTTACAGCAAGAATGTTGAGGATGCAGAGAGAGCATCAGGTGGAGTCTGTATCCTTGTGAAGGATAGCATCCTCCATGAGAGGGTAGAACTACAGACCACACTACAGGCCGTAGCAGCTAGGATAACCCTTCACAAGGTTATCACTTGCTGCAGCCTGTATCTACCACCAGGCGCTCCATTAAACCAAACAACTGAATTGAAACAACTCTCCCGGTCTTACATAATCCTTGGGGATTTCAATGCCCTTAACGCCATGTGGGGATCCAACAATACCGACACAAGAGGCCGTATGCTGGAGGATATCTTCCTCCAACATGATTTATGCATACTTAATGATGCATCACCGACCTACTTGCACCCAGGAACTGGATCTCTCACATGCATTGACCTCACCGTATGCGTCCCTGGACTTCTGGACGACTTTAAATGGTCAGTTAGCAATGATCTACGGGGAAGTGATCACTTCCCAATCATCATTACTAACAATCTCCCCTCATTGGGACGACCTCAGCGGTGGAAACTGAATAAGGCCGATTGGGAACAATTCCAAAAAAGATGCTCAGAGGATATCACAGAAAATATCCTCGATGAACAGAACCCAGCTGATACCTTTGATAGCAAGCTACTTAGTATAGCCAGGAAAGTTGTCCCCCATACCTCCGCAAATCCAAAACGGCCTAGCAAACCATGGTTTGATACGGCCTGCAAAAGTGCTATTGGCAATAGGAAAAAACGACTGGCTGCATTTATAAAGAATCCTTCACAGGAAAACCTAAAGCTATTTAGAATAGCTAGAGCAAAGGCTAGACAAACCATACGATCAGCCAAAAGAAATTCCTGGAGATGTTTTGTCGGCAGTCTGGATGCCAAAACTTCTGCTAGAGCGGTCTGGAAGGCAGTAAGGCGAATCAAAGGGAAAGAATCAAATGCAATAGGGCATTTAAAAAACCAAAGACGAACTGTTACATCCCCCAGAGAAATAGCTGACTGCCTTGCATCCTCAATAGCAGAAAAGTCATCCACTGCACATTACACGCTAGACAAGTCACATGACACAGCGCCTGGAGAAGATGAAATCTATTACCAGTTCCACAAGCACCTTCCCGAACCCTCATTGGCAGTCCTGCTAGGGGTCTATAACTGTGTGTGGCAAAAAGGCGCTTTCCAAAACAGCTGGAGGAAAGCCACAGTTATACCGATACCTAAACCGGGAAGAGACGGCTCTGACCCTGCTAACTATCGACCAATAGCACTAACAAGCTGCATCTGCAAAACCATGGAAAGAATGATTAACAGTAGGCTGGTCTGGTACCTGGAGAGGAATAAAGTGATCTCTAGCTACCAGTGCGGATTCCGGCAAGGGCGGACAACAACTGACCACCTGGTAAGGCTGGAAGCTTATATTAGAAATGCATTACTCAGAAGAGAACATAGTAGCTGTATTCTTCGATATAGAAAAGGCCTATGACACAACCTGGAAACATGGCATTCTATGTGACCTGGAGCTTATGGGGCTTAAGGGACATCTTTCCCGTTTTGTGGGGGAATTCCTGAAAGACCGAAAATTTCAGGTTCGAGTGGGCAACTCCGCTTCTGACACTCATGACCAGGAAATGGGTGTACCCCAGGGCAGCATTCTGTCAGTCACACTGTTCAACATAAAAATAAATAGCATCATAAATGCTCTGTCCCCAGGCATAGAGTGCTCTTTGTATGTTGATGACTTTGTCATTTTTACTTATGGGGAAAAACATGAACACCTTAGAAAGAAAATTACAGTTATGTTTAAAGAAAATTCAAAATTGGGCAAACGATAATGGTTTTAAATTTTCGAACTCCAAAACAGTTAGTATGCATTTTTGTAATTTAAGTGGACTCCACCCAGACCCTGAACTATTTATACACAAAAAGAAGATCCCTGTCGTGAAAACTACAAAAATTTTAGGCTCACTCTAGATTCCAAATTTAATTTTCTCCCCCACATTAAGGAACTTAAAAGGAAATGCCAAAAGTCATTAAACATACTTAGAGTGCTCAGCCATACGGACTGGGGAGCTGACAGAGATACCTTGCTGCTGCTATATCGGAGTCTAATTCGATCCAAGCTAGACTACGGATCCATATTATATGGAGCAGCAAGGAAGTCGTACCTAAAAATACTGGAACCAATACAAAATGCTGCCCTGCGTCTCTGTCTCGGCGCGTTTCGTACATCACCTATCCCAAGCCTCCATGTGGAGGCTGGAGAACTCCCCATGGATATAAGAATGAAAAAGCTTGCAATGCAGTATATAGTCAAGCTAAAATCCAACCCCACGAACCCTGCTTTCGACTCCATATTTAACCCCACAGAGGTAGAATTATACAATCGAAGGCCGAACGTCATACAGCCGTTGGGCCTTCCAAAATCTAACTCCACCCATTGACCAAATCTCTAAAATAGAAACCCCTCAGAATCCCATTGGCTAATGAATAAACCGAAATTAAATGTATCCCTCTTTAATTTCAAAAAAGAAAATACAGACCCAAGCATACTACAAGTCCGCTTTAGGGAACTGCAAGAGAGCTACGGAGATTGTGGCACCATCTACACAGACGGATCCAAAATGGATGGAAAGGTCGCGTGTGCCTGCTCCTTTCGGAACAAAACAATCTCCCGTAGACTCCCCGATGGCTGCTCCATCTTTACGGCCGAATCGCATGCAATATCGCTTGCACTTATGGTCTTCAAAGCATCAGAAAGGAGGAAATTTATAATCTGCTCCGACTCCAAATCTGCATTGCAAGCTTTGGGGCGGATGAAGACTGACATTCCATTGGTACATAAGAGCCTGAAGCTGTTGGACCAAATAACAGCCGACCATAGGGATGTCACCTTCATCTGGGTCCCCTCCCATGTGGGCATTGAGGGAAACGAAGCCACAGACAGAGAAGCAAAGAGAGCCCTAAATCATGCGTGTCAGGAACACAAATTCCCTGCTCGAACCTAAGACAAAGTATTGCCTCTGCCACCTTCCAAGAGTTGCAGGACCGATGGGAGGCTGAGACTCACAATAAACTTAGGCAGATTGTGGCGGATGTCAGGTGGCGGTCCACATCTAAGGGTCTGACAAGGCGTGGTAGCACGACCATGTCCAGACATAGGATTGGCCACACCTACATCACGCACTCTTTTGTGCTGTATTGTGACTCTCGCCTCACCGACTGCCCCAGATACCAGGATGTCAGGGAGAAATATTTTAGAACCACTAATTTAAAAACACTATTCAATAATGTCGACCCTGGGAAGGTACTGGGCTTTATCCGGGAAGTGGGGTTGTCTACGAAGATCTGATTTATGAATTCTGTAAACATGTACTATTTACATTAGATTTTTACCAAATTATTAAATTTTTACTACCTCTACTATTTTAACTGTGAATAGACCTTGATTTTAATGATTTGACTGTATGGAATTTGGCCCTTATTGTGTGAAGGGAGAGTGGCCCTTGAGGGACTGCAGGCACGACATAGACTAAATTGTGCCGATGTGCCCAAATTCAAAAATCGAAATCAAATCAGTAATGATGAAGTTTATCAGCTGATGAAGCATCTCCACCCCCAGCTAATGTTCAATGTAGATCTAGAACTAGTTTAGCTGTCTCTACATCATATAGATCTAAATCTAATCAGATAGAGGTAGATCTCTAATTCTATCATCTAGGCACTGAAACAGATCAATTTCAGATTTGTTCCATCAAGATATTGGGTTGTCAACCTAGTCCTAGACTTAGTCAGCACTGCATTTATTGAGCTGGAATGTTGTTGTTTTTTTCATTGACAATCACATTGTTGATAGTCTTGTCAGCAAAATAATTAGCTATGCTGACCATAGGATTAAATTGAACACCCCTGCTAGAATAAGATCCATTTTCAGAGAATGGAGACCTATAACTATAAAGAAAGACAGAGTATGTAAACACTGTAGGTCAGGGAGAACGATTTATGTTTGCGCTGGATGGGAGTCGAAACCACACTTCATATTGACTGCTTCCATGAATATCGCAACTAGAAGGAATATTTATATACTAAGTACATGAAGAACTTAAGAAGAAAATATTATAAATATATATATGTTGTACAGTTGGACTAGTTTTAGGATAAAAGTTTTTTGTTCCAAGAGTGTTGCTTTTTTTATGGGCGTTTTCATTAAAGTAGTGACATTGGATTATTAGTTCCAGTTTATTATTTTTTGCATCTATTGCTGTTTCTTCTATGGTGTTCTGTAAACAAATTAATACAAATGAGAAAAAAACTTCTTTGAATTCAATTTGAACAATAAATTTCTTGTAACATGCACTTGGATGGATATTTTCAATGTCAGTTGGTGAGTTTTTCATTTTTAATTTTTATATTCAAAACCCAAAATTACAAAAACAACATAATTTGCAAACTAGAAAACATAAGAAATGAAATGAGCATCCATTTTTCTTTATATCTATATCAAATTTATTATTTTCCAATAATAAATAATAAAGTTGTACAAGTTATATCGAAGTAATTCCGGATCCAAAGAGTTAATGCATAGAGCGCTGTGAAACATAAACATGATGTAGGCTCAGGGCGCTGTGAAACATAAACACGATGTAGGCTCAGGGCGCTGTGAAACATAAACATGATGTAGGCTCAGGGCGCTGTGAAACACAAACATGATGTAGGTTCAAGGCGCTGTGAAACATAAACATGATGTAGGCTCAGGGCGCTGTGAAACATAAACACGATGTAGGCTCAGGGCGCTGTGAAACATAAACACGATGTAGGCTCAGGGCGCTGTGAAACATAAACATGATGTAGGCTCAGGGCGCTGTGAAACATAAACATGATGTAGGCTCAGGGCGCTGTGAAACATAAACACGATGTAGGCTCAGGGCGCTGTGAAACATAAACATGATGTAGGCTCAGGGCGCTGTGAAACATAAACTTATGTAGGCTCAGGGCGCTGTGAAACATAAACATGATGTAGGCTCAGGGCGCTGTGAAACATAAACATGATGTAGGCTTAGGGCGCTGTGAAACATAAACACGATGTAGGCTCAGGGCGCTGTGAAACATAAACATGATGTAGGCTCAGGGCGCTGTGAAACATAAACATGATGTAGGCTCAGGGCGCTGTGAAACATAAACATGAGAGTTAACATGACAAACTAATCGAAATATTTTTTTGAACAGATAGGTCTTCGTATACTTCTTGAATGTAGTGTAGCATGTTGTCTGAGATCAATAGGGAGTGTGTTACAAACCTTTGGACATTGTACTGAAAAAGCTAACTAATTACTAAATTGATTCATCTTCATCATCATCACTCCTTTGAGTTCCTCATGGAAAATAGGGCCTCGACAAAAACACGCCACCCTCCGTGGTCGCTAGTTTTTTTATGGTTTCACAGCTCTTCCCGGTCTTCTCTGCTTGGTGCGTTATCGCTAGGCGGTGGTGTCGAATCCGGAGTCACAGGTTCGAGCCTCGGTCGGCGCATGCCCTTATTTTCGTAGCATTTTAGTTCACTACTTTCTCTCTTAAAAACTTGGTCCCTGGTGCTGTTATTCATTTATGTTTAATATATAGAGCAGAGCAGAGAAGGTTAAATTGATTACTGGTAATTAATTATTTTGTTTGATACCAACAAGAGAAATTAATCCTCCAGTATTCACAGATAAGGCTAAATTTGTAGGGTTGGCTCCTTAGATTATTGTACACGTTATTTATCCCAAACCTCTACATTATTGATAGATACAGTAGTAATTGCCCTTGGATAAGCTTTGTTGTCTTTTGTTTTATTTTTTTTTCAAAGAAATTTGTATTTCAACGTTTTTCCAATTTATTTGTTTTGTACAAACATTAAACGAAATGACTCCATTTATTTTCATTTCCAGCACCTTTTTTAGATTCCAATCCATGAAAACAGTAGGGATTGTAAAATTAAAACCAAGAAAGGGGCCAAAGAAAGTATCAATTTCGGTTTCATTCTCAGCTTTCTAGGACAATAAAGTTTGAGTAGAAAATCAATATCTTGCATTTCTTTGTAATTCGATACTTTTAATTTAAACCCATTCATTATCTAGTACCGTGGGTCTGATCTAATAAAGATAGTTTCACATCCTCCTCACAGATACAACTACATCTGCCACCCATTACACTACCAGAACAAAACGAGCGGCATTTACATAGCGACAATGTTGCTCATTCTATGGGGAACCTCATTGGCGCTAGCCATGTCATCCTACTTCTATTATCACACAGATCTAAAGGTAAAAATTAATTACATTTTATGATCGGCGACCTGTGACAACCACTCTGTTAGATTCCTTGAGTCCCAGATACATGTCAATGAAGTTAAGTTAGCCTTCACGTGGCTTCTATTAGCCTTTCTGCCTTCAGGTTATTTAGGTCTGTAAGGGAGAAGGCTTCTATTAGCCTTTCTGCCTTCAGGTTATTTAGGTCTGTAAGGGAGCATGCTTCTATTAGCCTTTCTGCCTTCAGGTTATTTAGGTCTGTAAGGGAGCATGCTTCTATTAGCCTTTCTGCCTTCAGGTTATTTAGGTCTGTAAGGGAGAAGGCTTCTATTAGCCTTTCAGCCATTATCGCTTTTTTTTTTGCATGCAAGTTTCAACCTTTACCTATCCCATAATCTGTTTCACCGTTGGGACACCACACAAGATCTGTTGACCGTACACCACACAGATCTGTGGACCGTTGGGACACCACACAAGATCTGTGGACCGTTGGGACACAACACAAGATCTGTTGACCGTTGAGACACCACACAAGATCTGTGGACCGTTGGGACACCACACAAGATCTGTGGACCGTTGGGACACAACACAAGATCTGTTGACCGTTGAGACACCACACAAGATCTGTTGACCGTTGAGACACCACACAAGATCTGTGGACCGTTGGGACACCACACAAGATCTGTGGACCGTTGAGACACCACACAAGATCTGTTGACCGTTGAGACACCACACAAGATCTGTTGACCGTTGAAACACCACACAAGATCTGTTGACCGTTGAAACACCACACAAGATCTGTGGACCGTTGGGACACCACACAAGATCTGTGGACCGTTGGGACACCACACAAGATCTGTGGACTGTTGAGACACCACACAATATCTGTTGACCGTTGAGACACCACACAAGATCTGTTGACCGTTGAGACACCACACAAGATCTGTTGACCGATGGGACACCACACAAGATCTGTGGACCGTTGGGACACAACACAAGATCTGTTGACCGTTGAGACACCACACAAGATCTGTTGACCGATGGGACACCACACAAGATCTGTTGACCGTTGAGACACCACACAAGATCTGTTGACCGTTGGGACACCACAGAAGATCTGTTGACCGTTGGGACACCACAGAAGATCTGTTGACCGTTGGGATACCACACAAGATGTGTTGACCGTTGGGACACCACACAAGATCTGTTGACCGTTTAGACACCACACCAGATCTGTAGACGTTGGGACACCACACAAGATCTGTTGACCGTTTCTCTCAATTGTCCTTTGCCCATGTCTTCTTAACTCATATTTAATAACTGTAAATAGAAAGCCCTTGATGAAATCTCTGACAGTCCATACCATTATTTTATGTTGTCTTCCCATCGCTTTCTCTATCCGCCTCTTCTTCTTTTTCCTGGTACTGTTCCCTGGAAGACGTTCTTTTCACGCCCTGAGGACCTTGAGATATGGCTATAAGGGACCTTGTGATATGGCTATAAAGGACATCTTGATATGGCTATAGAGTTAAGTTTAGTCAACAGACTACGCCTGAGTATTGTGAACAATGAACTATGTATTGTAGCCATTCAATTACATCTATAAAGTGTAAAAAATTTAAAAAAATTAAAGTTCCCCTTTCAGACCTTGTGGTCTATATGGCAGATGAAGTAAAGGTCATCTGTTTCTGTGGCTTACGGTTATCGAGGTTTTCATGTGGCCAGCACAACGATCAACCGCCTAATGTCAGGTACCCATTAGAGCTGAGTGGCCTCAGAGGTGCCCAAACATACCGAAATAAAAAAATCTGTCTTTTCCACGACTCGAACCCGGAATCCCTGGTTCGGAAGCCAAACGCTTTACCGCTAGACCACCGCGCCTCGTATATATTGTAGCCATTGAAAGATTGTTATGTATTGAAGCCGGTCAATCACGTCTATGTATTATAGTTATTTTGTATAACAGTATATTGTAGTCAGAAGTATAATTAAAATCTGATTAGTGTTTTTTATTTTCTTGCAAATTATGAAATATCCCACCCCCAGAAAAAAAGAATAAAGAATTATACTATTAAGTAATTACATAACCAAATAGACATTTTGGTTCGATGCTTCTTTTAATTCATATCTTGTTGTCTGTCTTGTCTGCGCCACTTTGTCTAGAGAGATCATGACGACATCTGTTTGCCCTTCACCAGGTGTCTGTACAATATATCCACTTTGTTAGTTCTCATCGTGCTCTCCTCTCTTATCATCACGTACGTCTACAGCAAGATCTTCTACTGGGCCCATCTCCAGATACAGTTACTTAAACAGGTAAGTAGTACATGGTCAACTTTAGGCTACAGCTGTTCTCTTCTTGTTAACATAATTCTAAATAAGAAACAACTGTTTCTAGTTTTTGTTTGGAATGTCTGTATGTCACGTTTATATATCAAAATATAAACAAGATTACAAAGAGAGTTTCTGTTCTCACACAAACTCACAAACTCAGGAGCGGCCCCCATCGGATCTCTATTTGCTAGGAATATTCAGGACATGATTTTGTTATTATTATCAAAAGTAATAATGTTTCAAAGATTCATTTGGCGTATTTTTTTTTTGTTAAAGGTAAGCAGACAGCTGCAGAGTGAATACATAAACAATGTAATATCTAAAGATAACAACAAAAACCTATGGTCATACATTAAGTCTAAGAAAATGGAAACAACAGGCATAGCGCCATTAAAAGATGAACATAACATAATACATAATGATAATGAAACTAAAGCAAACATCCTAAACAAATACTTTGCATCAGCATTCTCAGCCCCAGGAGACAAAGACATATTTCTTAATTTGAACCAAGTAGACAACATAGAAGATATAGTAGTACAAAAAAATGGAATTCAAAAACTATTATCCAACACCAAACCAAATAAAGCGTCTGGACCTGATGGTATTCCAGCTAGATTTCTCAAAGAACTAAGCAATGAGCTAGCCCCAGTGTTCAAAATACTCTTTCAGGCATCGCTTAACCAGGGCAGAGTACCAAAGGACTGGAAAGAAGCTAATGTCACCCCCCTATTTAAAAAAGGAGAAAAATCTGATTCAGGAAACTACAGACCAGTATCACTTACCAGCATCACATGTAAAATCCTAGAACACATAATATATAGCAACATCATAAACCACTTAGACAAACATAATGTCCTCACCCCATACCAACATGGCTTTAGGAAATATAGATCATGTGAAACACAACTAATAGGACTAATTGATGATTTTTCAAAAGGTTTAGATAATAGTGAACAAATAGATGCTATCTTACTAGATTTTTCCAAGGCTTTTGACAAAGTTCACCACCATAGTTTGCTTAAAAAATTAAAATATTTCGGCATTAATGGTCCACTGCATCAGTGGATTAAAGATTTTCTGATAGGGAGAGAACAAACTGTAATAATAAATGGCTCTAAATCAACACCAATAACAGTAAACTCAGGTGTACCTCAAGGAACAGTCTTGGGTCCACTACTTTTTTAAATTTACATAAATGATTTACCAAATCGCATTAGTTCAGGAACAAAAGTCAGATTATTTGCAGATGATTGTATAATATATAGAACAATAAAAACACAAGACACAGATATTTTACAAAGAGAATTAGACGAATTACAGAAATGAGAATCAAATTGGAGCATGTCTTTCCACCCAGAAAAATGTCAGTTGTTTAGAGTAACAAAAAAACTAAAACAAATTAATTCCACTTATCTTATTCATGGCAAACCAGTAACACAGACTAAAAACGCAAAATACCTAGGTGTTATAATAAATGAAAAACTGTCATGGAATCCACATATTGATGAAACTATTAAAAAATCCAACAAAGCATTAGGGTTTATTAAAAGAAATTTCTATAAATCAAATAAGAACATAAAACTAAAATGTTATTTAACCTTGGTTAGGCCAGTAATAGAATATGCATCCACCGTTTAAGACCCCTCAACTAACATTAAGAAACTGGAACAAACACAAAATAGAGCAGTGAGATTCATAACAAATGAATATTCACATTTGACTAGAGTAACACCATTAGTAAAATCACTAAATTTAGAAAGCCTTCAGGACAGAAGACTCAAAAGTAAAGTAGCAATTATACATAAAACACTGAACCATAATCTTCAAATACTAAAACAAAATTTAATAAAATACTCTGAAAGACACAGAAATAAAGGCACATTCCTCGTCCCATATGTTAGGACAAATTTGTACAAATACTCCTTCTTCCCTAGTGCTATTAGAGCATGGAATGGGTTGCCTGAGCTAGCCAGAAAAACCAGTGACTTGGCAGAATTTAAGTCATTGGTTAATATGCATGACTAAATGCATGACGCGTAGGACGTAATCATCTTCTTTTTTTAAATAACGTCTGTATTATATAAGATAAGATAAGGTTTGACATGTTTCGGAAGTTCTTTTAAAGTTGAAGATAATCTACTTCCTTGTCCAAACCTCCCGCATCGTTAGTTAACTCTTCTACTTCTATGTTTTTAGACGTCTTGGCAAGAAACTTAAATGTAATTGTGTCTAATAAACTTGTTCCAACACTCTTTTGGATTGGATATGTTAAACAAATATTAACTATAATATAATTTTTCGACGTTTTGACAAAAATATTAAATGTAAATATATGAAGATTTCCAATAATCATTAAACGCTGATATGTTGTTGTTTTTTATTTTGATAATTTGGTCAAAAAGCGATTTTAAATATTCAATTTACGCCTATATGTTTTTTAATTTTACAAATAAAAATATAACCTATTATGGTAATAAGACTTTTAGACGACCTGGTCTGAGAATTAAATTAAGAAGAATGCAAATAAGCGATTTCCAACAATCAATTTTATCGATGTCTTTAAATTAAAAAAAAAAAAACTAGAATTTTTCGACGTTTTTGACATTGGCATTGAAACTAAAATATCCAGATTAATCTACCATTGATACTTAAATTTTGTCGATGTTGTGGAAGAAAAAATTTAAATGACGGACAGACTGGCACACACACTACACAAAACTAATATAGTCTTTTCATTTTACGGGGGCCGCTAAAAATGTTTTTGCATAGCAGGACTATGTTAATTTTTCTAATCTATTTAAACAGTAAATAGTTAGTCATCTGCTTTGAAAAAAAAATTAACCCTTCAGATTTAAAGATGAAGATGACACCTATTAATTTACTAAGTCACAATAAATTTTAGCATTTTTGTGAAGAAAAAAAATTAATAAAATTTGCCGATTGATGATTAGCTATTGTGTTTTAAGTACTCTGTTGACTATTTACACTTTAATTGTGGAGTGCCGTGTTGGTGGCTTTTAATTTATTGACAAGGCTAATAGAGCCTTCAATAAGATGTTGCGCACAAGTTTAATTAGACCTAGTGATTCAGTCAAACTTGTTCATGTTTGTAAAGAAATGTTTGAGAGTACTCTGCTGGAAGCCAGTGACGTAAGCGGTGTCAATGTTGTTGTTTGGTCGTCATTCGGAAAATGTTCATTCATAAAACTTTCTAGCCAAAATTAATTTTTCATTTTTAAACCAAATATCATCGACAACGATTTTTTACAATGTGGCCAATGAGTTGAGAATTTTTATCTCATTAATATACACATACCTTGACATTTTAAAGAAAATCGTTAGAGTCGTTTTGAAATAAAATAATATATTAATAGCGGTGTGTGTCGACAGCCGACGCAAATCGCCAGCGCTAGAAGAGCAGTCAACCGTGACGAGTTGCGAATGTCACCCACTACGGTTCGGGAAGAATCTGTGTTGTGATCAACCAGAATTGCCGAACGATGTTCCGTCCAAATCTAGAAGGCCAGCATGGACCCTATATAAGAGCTAAGGTGCCAAGAGTCACATTACGTTACCTCGCAACTTCACAAGTACGAGTCGGAGTCAAGAACCAGTCTAGGTGAAGTCAGAGTCAAGAACCAGTCTAGGTGACGTCAGAGTCAAGAACCAGTCTAGGTGACGTCAGAGTCAAGAACCAGTCTAGTTGAAGTAAGAGTCAAGAACCAGTCTAGGTGAAGTAAGAGTCAAGAACCAGTCTAGGTGAAGTTAGAGTCAAGAACCAGTCTAGGTGAAGTTAGAGTCAAGAACCAGTCTAGGTGAAGTTACAGTCAAGAACCAGTCTAGGTGAAGTTAGAGTCAAGAACCAGTCTAGGGGAAGTTAGAGTCAAGAACCAGTCTAGGTGAAGTTAGAGTCAAGAACCAGTCTAGGTGAAGTAAGAGTCAAGAACCAGTCTAGGTGTAGTAAGAGTCAAGAACCAGTCTAGGTGAAGTAAGAGTCAAGAACCAGTCTAGGTGAAGTAAGAGTCAAGAACCAGTCTAGGTGAAGTAAGAGTCAAGAACCAGTCTAGGTGAAGTAAGAGTCAAGAACCAGTGTAGGGGAAGTTAGAGTCAAGAACCAGTCTAGGTGAAGTAAGAGTCAAGAACCAGTGTAGGGGAAGTCAGTTCGAAATAGAACCAAGTGCTAGT
This sequence comes from Biomphalaria sudanica, assembly GCA_036873155.1. Taxonomy (NCBI): domain Eukaryota; kingdom Metazoa; phylum Mollusca; class Gastropoda; family Planorbidae; genus Biomphalaria; species Biomphalaria sudanica. The sequence goes on from JAZGLO010003595.1 coordinate 32,354, forward strand.
CTAGGAAGAAAGGGAGAATCGATACGGCGTTACAGAGTTGATACGCCTGAGTGTGAAGCTTTTGTACAGTCTGTGTTACGTTGTTGCCAATTGTACAACATTGGCTGTGATGTATTTGACATTAAAATGTTACGTTATTTTGGAGCCCTGACTTGTTAAGTTCTTCTAGTTGTGTGCTGCAGTTTGCAGAGAGCCTAGATAGGGCGATTCGTTACAATATATTTGAAATTAGTATATGTAAAAAGCCTGCTAAAAACTATATTGTATGCCCAGTAAGCACTCGGTAAATATTAGATAGTAGTTGTCTACTTAATGGTGAGTGGCATGCTATGGCTAACATGTCAGACACAAGACAACAAACTGTTATTTCAATAGCTATTGTATTTGAGTTTCTAAACGGACAATATAATTCTAGGTAATACAAATACATAACATCCTATGTGGTGACTTAAACGTACGATATCGACCATATTAATCTTCTCTGTTTTATCTTTCCGTTAGGAAACAATAATGAGGGCACAACGGCGCAGTTCATCCCTTCAAGGCTACTACAAAAGCGCCTGGAAACTTCGGCGTATTACAAGAGCGACAGATATGTTAATCTCACCAAAGATTGGAAGAGACTCTGAAAGCAGCTTCACCTTAGAGCTAGAAACGGATGCCATCAATGAGGTGGAAACGAAAAAATTAAAACACTTCACGGCGCCTTCTGCGGAACGCGAGGTCAAGATGTTCCGAAACATTCCCAACCGCCTCATGTCGCCGATAAATTCCAGGGGGACCAGCGTGGACGAATCCACTCGATCCTCTTCAATCGTATCCAAGGAGACTGACGATCTAAAGATGAATGCGATGAAAGTTCCGTCGTCCTCGCCGGTAGAAGAAAATGTGATGGAGCCAGACATGAAAAAGGAGGCACAAGAGCATAAGATGCTTGTCAATGCCTTGGAACATCGCCGGGTGTCATCATCGCAGGACTCCAGTGTCAGCATAACCGAAAAGTGGTACCAGCATGAGCTGAAACGTTACACAGGCCAAATTTACAACTCCCTTTTCCTGTCTGCGTCCGATAGGCGGTTCTCTCAGCAGAGCACCTTGATGATCAACATGTTGAAAAGAACAGAGGTGAAGGCGCTGATCGTAGTTTTCATCACCTTCGGAGCCCACCTTGTATGTTGGCTGCCCTACATTCTGTACTCTCTCACTGCAATGCGGCTCAAGTTTCCCTTCACAAAGGAACAAGAATTGGTAAGAAAGTACAATCTTCTCATTTCATCTTTATTTTTTAGCAACCTGCGACCTTTTTCTTTGGGGGGGGGGGGGGAATTCCTTTTATATATGTTTGATAGGTAGCCATTAAGACTAATGTCACGTAAAAAAAAAGGCTAAATACGTCTTTACAGCCATATCGTGAGATCCTCCATAAGACTTTCCGCAGAGAACACTACCAGACAAAAGAAGCATCAAGGAATAAAGGTCTGTCAATGAAAGAGACTTATCCTGGCAAAAGAGAGAGAAGACTGATATTCACCCGACTTAGGTCACCAACAAAAGATCTATATCATGGATGGGCAACCTTTCTCTTTCGAAGGCCGCATTTAAAAAATTGGGGAATGGGGGGCCTAAAAAAATAACAAATAAATAAATATATAGTGGGTTCACCCAGTAACCCCTCCCCCCCCCCCCCACTGGCCAACAAATAAGATTGGACCGTAGCGCTCCAATCATGCTATAAGCATGAAAGTAGCGCTATATAAAAGCTATAATTTAATTATTTGTTTCATATATAAATATATATATATATATATATATATATATATATATATATATATATATATATATATATATGTGTGTGACCCGCGGGTCTTAATTGCGCATTACTGTCGATATAGTCACTGAGAGTGTTTTGTAAACAATTAAACGAAATAATAATGTGATAAGTAAAGCGAATGTGTCAATGTAAAAATAGTGTGAATGAAGCTATCAAATCAAAATAGCTAATAGGCTTAAATCCATTTTTCAAATAAAAACATTTGCTTGTAGGCCTACATATATTTGATTAAAATGTGAGATGAATAAACTTTATTTTGTATGTTCATGTGTTAAAGTATAAAGTAGATCTTGAGGTAGACATAGAACTAAATCTACATTAATCTAGAGTTAAAAATTGGCTTTTATAGAGTTCATTCTGTGTTGCGCATGCGTGACCTTTTTTCATGAATGAATATAGGCCTCTCAACACGGCTACGAAGCTTTAGCGAACAGCGAATGAATGTATTAAAAATGCTTTAGAAAAACAAATTTGAATGTTAATTTGATTAAAATATGAAATGAATGGACAATAATTAGTATGTTTATGTGTTAAAGCATAAAACTATCTTTGCGAAAAGAAGTTTAATCATCTTAGAGTTCAATAAGAGCTTTAGACCTAGGCCTAGGAATAGACTCAGTAGAGAGATGTGTTAATGTGTAACCATTCGGTAATGTCTAATGAAAGAATGTTCGCCAGGAAATCTGTAGTCACAGATATCAGGAACTAATTTATGTAAAAAATGCTTTTGAAACACAAAATTGAAGGTTAATTTTATTATATAATGAAATCAATGGATCTTCTTTTGTATTTTCATGTGTCAAAGTAAAAAACTATCTGCGCAAAGTGTATTTCTTAAAATTAGATCTAGATCTAAATCCTTTCGATCTTTTCTCATGTCAACATTGTAGACATGGCCTAGATCCATAAATACTATAGCTTTAATAGAGTCAGACAACTTTTTTTTTTGAGGGTCTTAAGTTTGTTTTAGGGCTAAAATACATACACTACGGTCTAAGTTAGTACCCAAGGAACATTCCTGCCTAGTTTTATCAAGATTGGTCAAGCGGTTTTGATGTCTATAAGTAACATACATACATACATACATACATACATACAAAAAAATTACGAAAAACATATCCCAAAACTCAATATTGTTGAAAATGCCGAAAATGTGGAAATGTGGGTGAGTCAATTGAACACATAATGGCAGGATGTTCAGCCCTATCGGAATCTGCCTACCTAGGTCGCCATAACCTAGTTGCAAAGGATACTCCTCCATATTACAAATACTCACCACAAGAGGTTCTCGAGTTTACGGATCATCTACTGTACTGGGATAGGCCTATTTTGACTGACAAAACGGTAGATTTTAATCGCCCTGATGTGCTGCTCATTGATCAAAAAGAAAAGGCCGCTACCATTATTGATATCGCCGTACCACTATCTCATAATTTAAAAAAAACTGAGTGGAAAAACAACGAAAATATGGGAACTTAGGCTTGGAGATTAAGTTTTTATGGAAATTATCTAAAACAACAATATACCCCATTGTTATATCAACCGAGGGGATAACAACAACTGACCTCACAGATACCTTAAAGGCCTTTGGTATTCCTAGGAACATTCTCGTTGCCTGTCAGAGGGCGGTACTTCTGCAGACCTGCCACATCACCAGAAAATTCCTCGGTGGAAACTGATAAAGGGACTACGATGAATTTTGTTTCCCTTTAACGAAACTCGACCCTGGCTTCGCCAGAGAACGAATACTCGTTCTTTTATAATAATAAAAATAAATTATGAAAAGCTAAATTGAGAGATGAAGCGACTATGGAAGTCATCTAAAATAACAATACCTTCTGTTGCTTTGTAAACCGAGAGGAAACTGACCTCGCAAACACATTCGAGGCCCTTAAAGATTTTAGTTACTGGTCAGAGGGCTGTACTGCTGCAAACCTGCCACATAACCTGAAAATTCCACAGTGGACACTGTTAGGGGGACTACAGCGAATTGTAATTCCCTTTAACGAAACACGACTCTGAAACAATGTAGTGCCAGAGAATAAACATTTGTTCATTTTTACAATGATAATAATAATATTTTAGTATAATGTTTGAACTCTGACCTGCGTCTTTTTATAAGGTGTGTATTATCTTGCGCACTCTACAAGACTGGACTATAACCGAGGGTTCTCAGTGTCTATAGACCTCGCCAAAGTTTGGTCACTAAAACGAAAGCTGTGTGTGGAACTGTTTTGTATGTTTCTGTTTTCATCTTTTCGTTTATTGGGGTCAATAAGCGTCATCATCGTCTTGAACTCATTTCGTTGAGCACCCCGGCCCAATATCTACTCGTCCACAAATTATCTTTAAACATAGACTTATAGTGTTATACGTGTTGACATATTATCTTTAAACATAGACTTATATTTATACTTGTTGACAGATTATCTTTAAACATAGACTTATAGTGTTATACTTGTTGACAGATTATCTTTAAACATAGACTTATATTGTTATACTTGTTGGCAGATTATCTTTAAACATAGACTTATATTGTTATACTTGTTGGCAGATTTTCTTTAAACATAGACTTATATTGTTATACTTGTTGACAGATTATCTTTAAACATAGACTTATAGTGTTATACTTGTTGACAGATTATCTTTAAACATAGACTTATAGTGTTATAGTTGTTGACAGATTATCTTTAAACATAGACTTATATTGTTATACTTGTTGGCAGATTATCTTTAAACATAGACTTATATTGTTATACTTGTTGGCAGATTATCTTTAAACATAGACTTATATTGTTATACTTGTTGGCAGATTATCTTTAAACATAGACTTATAGTGTTATACTTGTGACAGATTATCTTTAAACATAGACTTATATTGTTATAGTTGTTGACAGATTATCTTTAAACATAGACTTATATTGTTATACTTGTTGGCAGATTATCTTTAAACATAGACTAATATTGCTTTTTTTGTCCACAGTTAATTTTACTGATAGGTTTCTCCTGCTCTGTCTTGGATCCTCTAATCTATTGTTTATTGAATCAACCTTTTCGTAAAACTGTTGTGACTTACTTTCGGAACTGTTGGCGGTCAATGGAAATGTAGTTCTGCACCAAACGACTCAAATATCTCGAACGGAAACGAGATGCCCACATCCTAGTTGGTGTGACAATTTCTTATATGACAGCCTAAAGCAGATTGACGGTTCCTAGCTGCTGTTTAGTGGACTTGACCTTTAAACTTCTGCTGAACAGAAGTAGTTCACTTCTGCTTCCATTTTACTCTTCAAAACTATTGAGTACTTGACGTACGCAACAAGACCAGATTTCTCCTACAGGCAAGTCGGTAAATAGTTACTGGCTGCTGCATTGGAAAATAATAGACAAGTCTTGTAGAGACTCAACAGAAGTGGTTCTGTCTTTTGTGAGTTCCCACCAGTCCTCCTGCGAATGTTAAATAATCGACTTTATTGTTTATTAATATTGTAAATAATTTTGTTATATATTTAAGTTCTTAATATCCCCTCCTTACGATATAAATCTATTATATTTATAAAAGACATGTACATTCTTATACAATTTCTTTTTTGATTCTTTTTTTTTTAAACTAAAAATGTACCAAAGACCTGTGTGTTGATCATTTTCAATGCATTTTGCGTTTCATAATGAGACATTCATTTCATTTAATGATTTATATTCTAAAACTTCCAAAGTTCCATTATTTCAAACTTAACATTATGTTATTTTATGATAGCAACCTTTTTCTTTGAGAGAAGGCTGGAGCTACCAGCCTGTGGTCAGACATACAGTATCTAGCCCTTGATAAAATGAAGACCCTTACTATGCTATTAAAGAGATTCGAATCAAGGCCAAAGAAGGACGTTGAGACAGACGGTCATGTGTGATGGGGGAAAACAGAGCAACACTGTTGGAAACAGAGCAACACTGTTGGAAACAAAACAATACGTGAACGATTGTTTTTTGGCCTTTTTTTGGTAACAGATATTCGAACATGGATTCAGTTGAAGTTGTGACCTCTGAAAGGCATTTATTCATCATCTTTAAAATAAATAGATAAATAAATACGTTTTTAAAAAAATAAGAAAAAATCAAGAAGCCTACACGGGGTCGGATACGTGACAGTGTCAATGACATCATCGAGGGTAAGGGAGGCCACCACAAACTAAACAATGTAAAAAAAACTGTTTAAAATATGCATAGGATTACTAGATTACTCTAGCATTAATTAAGATCGTGATCAATACATTCTAGAAAATACTTTTTAGCCTTAGAATTAGAAATAACCCACATGACTAAATTCCAATTAGAATCATAGGCAAAACAATTTGATCACGTGTGGTTTCCAAATAAGAATTCTCTTTCGCGCTTAGTCTGTTTGAGTTTAAGTTTCTCACATTTTAGCTAGTGACAAGCCCCTCCCCCCACCTTCATTCTAAAATTGATATTCGCGCCCTCTAGTGTCAGTTAGGAGGTCTGGGGAGGCATCATAAGGTTCTGCCAAGCGATTTCCTGCATTCTAAGAATCAACTATTTATTCATGTGCTTTATCGTAGTAAGATCATTCTCGCGATCAGCAGACGTCTGCAAGCCTGCTGTATATCAACTCACTCTGTCTAATAGAAAGTCTGAACACGTTATTTCCCCCACATCCTTTCACGGCTGAAGCTGAAACTTTGCCCACAATTATTGACATAGACAAGACATGAATCAAGAACAAAAATACTAACCAATGAAACAATTACTTACTGGTGATTGATTTTTTTTCATAGCCACAAGGGAAACTAATACTACAGTTTTCGCAGATATGGCTAAATTTGTTGGGTTTAGTCTCCTTAAATGATTGTTAAAGCTATTTCTCCCTCACACATTCTCCGACAAAGTTGATACTCTAAACAATTATTTATTGTACCTAACAAAACATAAATCAATGAATAAAAATACTCAATTAGTCAATTAATTATTGGTAATTAATTGTTTTGTTTGTGTCACAGTCATTGATGTGATAGATGTCACGTTGAATATGAACTTGATCTAAACAGCACAAACAATGATCGTGATTGCCGAGGATCTAGAAATTGTCATTTGATAAGATGATCATCTAGAAGTTGCCAGTTGATAAGAGGATCATCTAGAAGTTACTAGTCGATAAGACGATCTAAGTACACTATTATATATTCAATGAAGAAACTTCTCCTCGTCAAATACAAATACTTTAATTCAAAACTTGGAAAAGCTATTCACAATAAATACAATGATATACTGTGATTGAATAAAACAGATAAAATATATATTTCTACTAAATTAAATGATCTACACAATAATATGATCATGTCATCTTCTTTTGAGTTCCAACACGAGTCTTTAGTACCTCTTATCTCTGACACGTTCCGCTCGACACTGGAGGCAATCTAGAATCTTTCCCGGACTCTAGAGCGTTACCACGTGACTAATATCTCTTTTTTGCATGGCCAACCAATAAAATACTACTTAATATACAATAGTTAACATTTCTGACCAATTACAATTATTCTAATAAAAGGTTTCTGTCTACTAGGATATCCCCGAGGTAGCTGAAATCTTGCCAACAAACCTTGAGCTAAATATAGACTAAGCGTACGTGACAGTTTGATATGAAATACGTGAATTAACTTGTAGATATATTCTTGTATGGTTCTTCCTCTTTAGATCAGCTTTTTATTTGGTCATGATTTTATATTGTGAACGTTCTAACGTAAGAAAGAAAGACTTTCGAATCAGATTAGAGAAGACATTTTAAAACTCTCAAAAAATAAACAACAACTCCTCTTGTTTAAGCCGCCTGGCTTGAAAACAGTGTGATACATCCTTCTTACAAGATGGAATGACATCATTTAATATATTTACAAGACTTGCAAATCAAATATACAGACTCTCTAGAACTACAATTCTAATTCAAAGGTTTGTTTGTCCTTGACTATAAAGACCATGCTTGTACCATGCTCGGCCAGAAACTAGGGGATGAGTCTTGTTGTGGTACCTTGAGGAATGAGGCGGGATAAGTTATTTGTTTCGTGAAAAGGGAAAGTTTTGACTTCGAGACAATGACTTGACAAGTAATTACAAGACGAGGATTTTAGGAAGAAGAGCCAAATGTAAACAGACTACTTTGGACGGCTTTAGAGAGAGGCAGTTTTTATGGACGTAGAAATTTAGCTTGACGACATTCGACGGTTCCCTTTGTTATTATTAAACATCTTGTTCGACATTCACTATCAGCGTCGACTAACTTATACTGTTGGCCTTTTGACTGTGTTATTGGATTTCGTTATTTGAGTGTTACCTCCGTTTGACTTATCTACATAAGCAGCGCGGAAGTGCCTAACATTCTACGAAATGTATTTCGAGCTAAACCAAAAATGTAAAATGTTCACAAGATATATACAATAACAGATACTTTATATAACAAAGCCTCCAGGATATACAATGAGAGCCCCAAAAATCCTTTCCAGTAATCAAGTGTTTCACGTGGCCAAAACGTAGGCGCCTATCATTGACATACTTTATGTCGAGAATAGGCCTAATGAAATTCAACGCACAAAAACAATTGGAAACAAATTATGAAGAATGAAAGTAACTTTAAGTAACTAAACGAATTCAAGATTCAGAAATAAAACAACTTACACTCAAATAAAATGTTAATATAAATAATCTTGACAGCAACCAAAATGTTTGATACATGTGTTTTGGAATACGAATAATGATAAGCCTAGGAGATACATTCATTGATTTTATTGTTTTCTACCTTTACTACACTCAGCGCCAAGTAGAAAGTTTCCAATCTAGGGATTATCACGGAAGGTCTAAGTTCTGGGGAAGCATCATAAGGGAAGGTCTAAGTTCTGGGTAAGAATCATAAGGGAAGGTCTTAGTTCTGGGGAAGCATCATAAAGGGAAGGTCTTAGTTCTGGGGAAGCATCATAAGGGAAGGTCTTAGTTCTGGGGAAGCATCATAAGGGTAAGTCTTAGTTCTGGGGAAGCATCACAGAGGGAGGTCTTAGTTCTGGGGAAGAATCATAAGGGAAGGTCTTAGTTCTGGGGAAGCATCATATGGGAAGGTCTTAGTTCTGGGGAAGCATCATAAGGGAAGGCCTTAGTTCTGGTGAAGCATCATAAGGAAAGGTCTTAGTTCTGGGGAAGCTTCATAAGGAAAGGCCTTAGTTCTGGGGAAGCATCATAAGGGAAGGTCTTAGTTCTGAGGAAGCTTCATAAGGGAAGGTCTTAGTTCTGGGGAAGCTACATAAGGGAAGGTCTTAGTTCTGGGGAAGCATCATAAAGGAAGGTCTTAGTTCTGGGGAAGCATCATAAGGGAAGGTCTTAGTTCTGGGGAAGGTCTTAGTTCTGGGGAAGCATCATAAGGGAAGGTCTTAGTTCTGGGTAAGAATCATAAGGGAAGGTCTTAGTTCTGGGGAAGCTTTATAAGGGAAGGTCTTAGTTCTGGGGAAGCTTCATAAGGGAAGGCCTTAGTTCTGGGGAAGCTTCATAAGGGAAGGTCTTAGTTCTGGGGAAGCATCATAAGGGAAGGTCTTAGTTCTGGGGAAGCATCATAAGGGAAGGTCTTAGTTCGCGGGGAGGGATAGACGGAAAGGAAATTCTATAAAATTTCAGTTTGAAAAGTCAGTAATACAAGGTCAACTTGAGGGCTTCTCAAACTGTTCAGTCTATCTCAGAAATGACTCCAAATGAAGACGTCAGGTAAAGACTTTCATTGTACACACACAGAACAAACAACTTTCGGGTGGTTGGAGGGGCTGATTCAAGTTTGTGGAGAAGTTTTGGGCGTACGTGGGCAAGAGTTCATTTCATGCGCCCTAAACTCAAATGCGCCCTACACAAACTTGACCAAGTGACTATAATGTAGTAGGGATTGTCTGCTCTGTCATCTCAATAATATGAGTCTGCCGTGAGTCTGTATCTTTGATCTTGAACGAATGTGATAATTCGTGTGGAGACTTCAGTGGCAACATGAACGAGGTGGGTGTGTGGTGAGAATCAGAGTGCCTCCGTCTGTGAATGATTGGCTTTTTCTTGATACATAGGTGGCCGATGCCCTTTGTTCTACGGATTCCGGACCTAAGGCATTTGAACAGGGCATTTCTGAAAGGAAGAGTAGAAAAACACATGTATGAAAGAGTATTTCTCTACTTAAAAGAGATTATCTCTACACGAAGGAGACTCTCTACTTAAAAGAGAGATTATCTCTACATAAAAGAGACTCTCTACTTAGAAAGAGATTATCTCTACTTAAAATAGATTATCTCTACATAAAAGCGACTATCTACTTAAAAGAGATTATCTCTACGTAAAAGAGACTCTCTACTTAAAAGAGATTATCTCTACATAAAAGAGACTCTCTACTTAAAAGAGATTATCTCTACATAAAAGAGACTCTACTTAAAAGAGATTATCTCTACATAAAAAGAGACTCTCTACATAAAAAGAGACTCTCTACTTAAAAGAGATTATCTCTACATAAAAGAGACTCTCTACTTAAAAGAGATTATCTCTACATAAAAAAGATTCTCTACACGAAAGAAACACGTACATAATTATTAGATACATTTGTGTATAAATTAGTCTTTTTAAAGTTTCGTAGTGCTGTCATACTGATGCTATATTTCAGAATACTACTAGATAGTATGTGTTAGCATTAAACAACTAGGTACGTATTACAGGCAAGTAATTAATTTAACAACTAGGTAAGTATTATAGGCAAGTAATTAATACTTCTTAAGAGTAAGAGTTTAGTATAAAACGATCTGTTTGTATTTCATTGTTATTGTTTGAACTAAACTACGTGAGCTAATGATAATGTGCACATTTTGTTATTGATATTATTGGTATTTTTGAGTGTTTTTTTTTTTTTTTTTACAAAAATTGTATCAACTTTTTCTCTCCGATAAATCTCGGATCAATTTGAAATTTTGCACAATTATTTCTTTACCTGACAACACAAGAATCAATTAAAATAAAACAACCAATTAGTTATTAACTATCGATAATTTATTACTTTGTTTGGTATCTCGAACAAGGGAAAGAAATTGTACTTGACTGAAGTGGTGGTATAAGCTGAATTAGTCCCCTTTATAGGTCGCCGCTCTAAAGTAAATTTGAAACAAACAATACATATCTATACAATCTTCTATAGTCATAAGCACCTCACGTGCAGAGTGGTTAGTATGTTGGCTTGAAGAGGCGTGAGCCATGAGTTCTAATTCAATTCGTTCCTCTTTTTTTTAAGACTTTAAAAAAACGATTATGGTAAAAGTCCCCCCCCCCCCCGTATACATTGTTTCCCCCACTTCGCATTCTCGTATCAAGTTTAATTGTTGCACAATTGTTTATTATCAAGGGCAACACATGAATGACTTTAAAAGAAAATTAGTTAATCAATTAGTCGTAATTAATTATTTTGTTTGATAATAAATTTATTAAGCTAAGGGGAGCTAAGCCTTGTGTAGAGAATTAGGACGTTTACTAAAAATTTTAAGCAAATGAAAGACAACTATACAACTTCATATTTTTCACAAGTATTTCAATAGCTTAGTGGCTAACATGTCGGCCTTCCATCGTGGATGTTCGAGACCTCGAGTTTGTTTTTCTTTTTAAATTGCGTTTGAATGGCAGCACAAAAACCTTCTCCCTGATGCCCCCCGCTCCCAGTCCAAACTGGCCCACAAAAGTGATTGGACCATAGCGCTTTGAGCAATGCTATAAGCATGAAAGTTGCCCGAAACAGAAAAAAATAGTAAAAATATTTCCAATCGCACAAATGTATTATTAGTAGTCTGGATCTAATAAAAATTAATCACATGATTGATTCATAATAATTGATGTAATTTTACTAAATTAAAGACATTGATTTTTTAAAAGTTATTTTATATTTTACTTCTTTCAAAATGTTAATTCTTCGGAAATGGAAAAGAATGGATTGGGAAAAAAATTCAGATCCTGATGAGCTCTTAGTAAAATGTCAACAAGCTTACTCTTGAAGAACAAGTACCCCAGGGATCAGTTTTAGTCTCAGTATACATAACCACTCCTACAGCCAACCGGCATCTTCTATCACTTTTTTTTTCCAATGACTCACAGTTATACGATTCCACAGTACCCTCAAAGGTACTGTATATGGCTTCAAAAATCAGTGGTACAGTTGCAAGGGTAAGCTTTGAATAGTTGAGAATAAGCCCAAGATGAACGAAGACAAAACAGAAATAATTAAGATTGGCACTCGGAACAACATTACAAAAGTCGAGAGCACAGATTCTCTTTTTTATCACGAACTGCCAGGTTCCTTATTTCCATGTAGTGCGGAATCTTGGAGTTTTCTTTGACTCAACACAGTCTTTAGACCAGACATAAGTCAGCTTATCTTTATCTGCAGCTGCGCAGATTAGGCCAGATCCGACCATATTTAACGACGGAGTCAATTAAAAATCTAGCTGTGGCATTTATACTCTCCCGCCTTAACTACAGCAACGCCCTGCTAACGGGTATACCCTATGACAAAATAGCCAAGCTGCAAGTATTCAGATTAACGCCGCACAAATAATCCTTAGAAAAAAAAATAATTCTGATACTGGTTTCTTGCGCACTACATTGGCTTCCTGTGAAAGCGAGAATCGACTACAAGATTGCTTATCATCAGTGCATCTACAATAACAAAAATGCCATTGTACCTTACAGAACTGACCACTCCATATGTCCCTCAGAGAGCACTGCGCTCCATGGACTCAACGCTTCTAGTGGTGCCACGTTTCTCCCTCAAAAGTTACAGTTTGCGTGCTTTTTCAGTGCACGGACCAAAGGTTTGGAACTCACTCACCATTGATCTCAGACAGACATTATATTTCACTACATTAAAAAAGAACATTAAGACCTATCTGTTTAAAACCTTTTTAGACTAGTTTGTCATTTTAGCTCGTGTATGTTTATAATGGTATCACAGCGTCTTGAGCCTACATCATTTTTGTTAACAGTTAATATTAGATTATTATAATTATTAATGACAGACGTCCCTTCAAAACAAAATGACGTCCTACGGCATCCCTGTGTCTATCGAGAAATGCATGTCCACTAGACATTTTGCTAATTTATTTGTTTTCCTGGCTGATTCAGGCAACGATGCTGTAATGACAGTAGAGAGCACTTTATACTAGATTAGAGAATAACGAAAGTGCTCTTATCTTTTAATATAAACCGGACACTGATCGAGTTTGTGAGTTCAAACTAGAAGAGCTAAAGGAGTTCAATCGCTGAATAAAATAAACTAAAGTCCACGAGGAAGTGAGGACATGGCACACGTACGTCTGGTAAACCGTTACTAATGGGAGTAGTGCGGAGCCAGTTACAAACCTGAAATTTGTGTTCATCAAAGAATAAATGATTGGGTTCCAACAGGAGTTGCTGTAAGCCAGCCAGAGACAGATCTGTAAGTAATAGTCCAGGGAATACTCTATGAATAGGAATGTGTTGGAGGCATTCATCCATTCAAGACAAAAATAATGAAACGATAAATGAAAGTAGGACTATATGGATATATATGAATAGTTGCTTGTATTGTATTGTATCATTAATTTTTAGGTACATTGGTGTCTGTATTCATATTAAAGAAATGAATAAATGGATAGATGGGATGATGGATTAATGGATACATAAGTGGTGAATGGATTGATGGATGGTAAATAGGTAGGTCAGTTGACAGGCAGACAGAGAGAATGGCAGTTGAATATAAAATGGATTCATGCATGAAGAAGTCAGTAGATGAATGGGTGGATGAATGGATAGTTTCAAGGATGGATTAGGCCTACATATGGACGACATGATATATAACTATTGTTGTATCAATGACAAGAGATAAATGTACTGTTTAATCTTAGTGTTATTCTGCTTGAAACTTCCTTTGCGAACCAAACTTACCTCCCTTGCCGTGGAAAGCTTAGAAGACGGGTTGAATAAGTCAATAATTGTCACAATACCAAAGGGCAACCAGCAAATAGTATAGACTACAACTATAATAATCAAAGACAAGCCAGCCTACAAATAAAACAATGAACTTGTAATGCACAATTAACTCAGTAAAAATGAGACTTAAAAAATTCTGAAAATAGAAAACAAAAATTGAAAATCATGTCTCTTAAAAAAACTTCATTTTCTAATAGATGCTGTAAAGACTTCCTATATCTGTTATTATTAAATTGCATAGACTTTGTGTTTGGATTCTAGCCGTAGTAAAATAAAATGACTAATTATAGTTTCACATTTATCTTGTGTTTGGTTATGACAAATTTAGTTATGAAGTTGTTATATTCCTTTTGTGCCATAAAGTTAATGTCATCTATGTTCAAGGGCTATACTAAAATTTACATAATTGGCATTCAACGTGTGTGCTCTTACACTTTGTTGACTTTACCTTAAACTCGCAGTAAGCGACGCTTCTGGACGAGATTCTCGTGACCCATGTTTTCCTCGAGAGTAACATTCCTTCTAGGCTTTTCATATAACTCGAATGCTCTCCGGGCGACAGGAGCCTTGCCGAGAAAGCCGAAAGCTTCAACGGGCTGCTCGATGTGCTACTTGGCGGCTCAGGTGGTCTGCGCATGTCCACAGAAGTAGCGCTGACATTCTTCATGTCTTTGGGCAGAGTGTGGAAGGAAGCCGAAGGCATCTGATCAATGTCCGAGTCCTTCGGATCGTGCATGGTTTCCATCGAGGGAGTTTTTTCTTCAAAGTTACAAGGGTCGACCGAGGACGCAATCTTACGGAGTTCGTTAAAGTGCACCTGTGCCCTTTGTGTCGTGTACGGGCTCATGTTGGGGGACCCGCTTTCCGTTCTTGGTCTGTAGATAATACTCATGTCCCCAAGGTACACCTGGAAGATAATGACCAAAGTTGAAGCATGTGTTGTAGTGTCAATTTAAAAGACACAATCAGATACGATACGATACATCTTTAATTTACAATGTATTCTAGCCTAATAAAGAGAAGATATTATTTGTCAAAAATGTTTGTTATTTTTTATTAATTATAAAGCGTATGCCGCTAAACTAATTTATTACGTGATAAGCCTGAAGTATCAGGGGAGTTGCATACTTTACTCAAAATGATCTTGAAGATTAAGCAGTTGATGAAGATTACTATCACACAAGGAAAGATGATAACGAGGACGGCGATGGTGATGGAGTAGGATGGTCTCGGGGTCAGCTTGCAGAGTTCAGTCCCTTTTACGTCTTCCTCGTTCCAACGTAACACTGTCCACTGGAAGCAACAAGTCTGGATGTTACCATGCGCGTGTATGTCAGCCAATGTTGAACTCAACACGGGAAACAGCTCGTAAAACAACATCACAATTATGCCCCTTACACTGTGTGAAATTTCGAATACGTTTTTTCAATTTTGTGTCTGGCGGTCATGTTTATATTTCAAAAATTCAACGCTTTCTTTAAAATCAGACTTTACCTACGACTGCAGAGTGTTTGAAATAGGTTCAGACGCAACATTTGTCTGACTCGGACATAAAGGAACCTAAGGTAAATAACCGCACAGAGCCCCAGGTTGAGGGGCCACAAGGTTTGTGTTCATTTTTACCAAGCCTGGTTCCAGTTGAACGATTTAAGAAGCAAAGAGCTATTCAAGCTTCGCTATTTTTAGGCATGCTAGAAGGGGTAGGGAAGTTATCTTTTAAATTGCATAATAATGACTATGTCATCATGGTTCAATGACATAATGACTATGACACTATTGTTCAATGATATATATATAATGACTATGACACTATGTATGCCAGAGAAACATAGTCTTTTTAAAATAATTACGACAAACGTTTGCCAGAGAAATTTTTTCTTTAATAAT
>JAZGLO010003596.1:0-24733 GCA_036873155.1 Biomphalaria sudanica
TATGACAAACATATGCCAGAGAAACATAGTCTTTTTTTAATAATTACGACAAACGTATGCCAGAGAAATTTTTTCTTTAATATATATGACAAACGTAAGCCAGAGAAACATAAGTCTATTTTTAAATATGACTAATTTAAGACAGAATTATATTTAAACTTGAGGGATTACTATTGATTACAGATTACAAGTCATGTTTTCGGCAGAGGAGGTAGAAAACAATTAATCAGGTACACATCCTCTCTCTATTTTATATTAACTCTTAATGACTGCACTTGAGATTAATGAGTAGAGGCGACTTGATATATAAGGATGTTACATATAGCATATTTAACTTACATTAGAGACATTTTTAGTGGCCCCCGTAAGGGGAAAAAGCCGCTATTAGGTTTGTGCAAAATGTCCGTCTGTCCGTCTGTCCGTTTGTCACACTCAGATCTCGAAAACTAGAAGAGATATAAAAAAATATTATTTCCCCATTAAATGCGGCTTGAAAAGTTTAGGTGCAACGGCTACTTTTGGTTTTCTAAAAGCAAACCGTTTAATTTATAAAATTAATTATGCAAGCGATTTTTTAATAAAAATACACAAATTCTAAAACAATAACGTAAATATAAGGGAGGCAATGTTACCATATGCTCACAAAGATGAACTATGTATGTGTATTTTTAGTATCACAAAGTCAAATATTTTTATCAAATGTACTAGAAATGTTTACAACAAATATAAATACTAATTAAAGGTGTTTTTTCTGGTCAACTAACTGCTAAAATTAAAAGAAAACTTCTATGTTTGTTTCAAAAGGCTAAGAATGCACTTTGTATGTAAATATCACGCACATTTTTTAAAATGGACTTTTTATGCAGCGACTTTCATGTAGTAGCGTAAAGCCCGGCCTTAAAATGGTGCTAAACTAATTTCCTAAACTTTTTTAAAAAATCAGATTTTATTTTTATTTTTTTTTAGTGCCCTCATCAGAATAAAAAAAGGTTTATTTTTGTGCGTTTTGTCTGTCGGTAGGTCTGTCCGTCACGATTTGATAAAAAAAAAACAATGCTAGAAGCTATTGAAAATCTGATTTACCCTTTAATATTCCCCCCGTTACATCTCAATAGTTTTAAGTATCTAAAATTGATTGTTCCGGATTTGTTTGTGCAATACTAATCAACGCCAACAAATGTGTGTTTGCTCTTCAAACTTATATTACATTCAATTTCCATGCTTAAACGTTGCAAAAACACATGATCAATAATATGTTGTTCCGTTTTTTATGTAAATAGCATATTAATGCTAAATCAAAATCTCTATACTGACTTATATTTCATTAAGTGTAAAAATGTTCCGGTTATTGTTTTATAAAAAATGAATTATGCCTAGTCATTGTTTGAAATCGCATAATTGACTAATATTACACGTATATTATTTGACAATGCGTCACTATAATTTGATTATCGATATCAAATTGTTCCGTATTTTCATCTTTAAACAAATTTTTAAAAAAACGACAATAGGTTGTTCAGGGCTTTAAAAAAAGTAATTTACTAGAATTGATTACTGAAAATCACTTTTTAGACATTTAATTTTCTTGCTGAAACATAACATAAAAGTTTAGTAATCGATAAAGAATGTTCCGGATTTTGTTTTGAATTACTTACATTTTCTTACAAATCGTCGCCAGAAATTTCCGAATTTATTTAAAAATCTACTAACGCCAAATAACTGTTTGAACTCCCTCTTCTAATTAATAAACAAATAATCTTCTCATTTACGAAATATTCCGGATTTTTATGATAAATATTTTAACTCACTTCTCTCTTACAGTACAATTAATTTTCTACCTAAAACATAAAAAAACCTAATTATCGTTAATATTATGTTCCGATTTTTAAGGAAAACAAAATCCAAACACCAAAGTAAGGTATGAATATCTCTCCACAAGGCTGTAGTTCTTCTAATTTTTATACGAGACCATCCAACAAATTTAATTAACGGTATTACATTTATCTAGAATTCTCTTTTTCTTTTACTATTTATACAAACATCCGGAACAATCTATTATATAAACTTAAATCAATTGTGTTCATACCTAAAATTATTGCAATGTTTTGAAACGTAATAGGAAGGTTAATCAAATTTTAATAGCTTTTAGTTGTTGTTGTTGTTTTTTTTATATTAAGATGACGGACAGACTGACTGACAGACAAAACGCAAAAACAATGCGGCTTTGATCCTCTTTAAATAAATTCTATTAGAACTCAGTGTACCAATGTCTATGAACCCCTCGTTAAATATCTCGTGTAAATAAAGACATTTTTTTATGGTACCGGTACTAGCCTATTGTGAGGTAATGGAATTTTTTTTCTTTGACGCCATACGAATGGACTCTTTAAATGTAATGATAAAAGAACGCACTCGGTGCACCAATGTCTATTAACCCTCGAAAAATTGCTCGTATTGATGAAAACATATTTTAGTCTAACTAAGCCTTGAGACGCAGTGTTTTTTTTTTTCCTTTGACGTCACATGGAATTAATTATTTAAATGAAATGCTTAAAGAACGCACTCGGTGCACCAATGTCTATGAACACTCAATAAATGGCTCGTATTGATGAAGGCATTTTTTAATCTAGGCCGTGTGACAGTGTTTTTTTTTCCCTTTGACGTTATATGGCATTAATTCTTCAAATGAAATGCTAAAAGAACTCGGTATAGTAATGTTTATTAAGCCTCGTTATGTGACTCGCATTTAAAAAAGGAATGATATCTTGATTTAGATCTAATCTAGATTTTTTAAACTAGATCTAGATTTTTATTACAGTATATCTAGATTTGGATTTATATTCTAATTAAAATTATTTTAGAGTCTAGATCTAGAATTTCTTTATGTCCGAGTCAGACAAATGTTGCGTCTGAACCTATTTCAAACACTCTGCAGTCGTTGGTCAAGTCTGATTTTAAAGAAAGCGTTGAATTCTTGAAATATAAACATGACCGTCAGTCTCTTTGTAATCTTGTTTTTATTAAAATTGTGTAGATCTTCATTAAAATATGTCCTCCAACCCACTTATGTTTTATTTTTTCTGGGAAGGGACAATTGCAACTACTGTTCCTGCTATGGTCACACCTGGTCATGACCACCATCTTTCAATTTCTATTAACAAACGATTGAAATTAAAATCAGAGAGAGTTGAGAGTTAAAATATAAATGATTAACATCTTTTATAAAGATATTTAACTAGATTTGAGAATAAACTGTAATTTGAACGGTTGGGGTTGGGTGGGGGGGGTCGTTAGATTCGATCACCACCCCACCTAATTTGCCAACTAACCTCCCCCCACCCATGCGATTGTTCCTCCATAGTTCTTCCAGTGAAAGGCCTATTGGTAATGATGGCACAGTTACTCAATATCGCAATAGTTGAGTAGGCCAGATTTCACATCGACACTATAACACACTGTCTTGATTTTAATTTAACAGCAAAAAAAAAGATTGTATGCAGCACCATGATGCGAGGGTAGCACGAGACTGTCACTGCCTATGTACCTACTTTAGTCGAGATCAATTCCAACAAAGAGGGCGCTGCCAGACTAAAACTGACAAGCCAAACTGATAACAGCAGCAGACGTAGCCTGTAGCGCGTGACATATTTCTCGTACACCCAAGTCTTGGTGAGATATATATACCTGGAGCAGACGTGAACATTGAACAAAGTGTTAGCCAAGTTTATATGAATCTCTTTCAATAACTGTCGAACAAATCTTGGGGGGGGATCAAACTCTAAATGCTACTTCACTTAGCTGCCTTTTTTTTCTCTATCATTCTCTTACACTTTTTGATCCACATTCAACGCTTTAAAAAAAAACGGATGTAAAGAAACAAGGGTTCAATCTCCCTCCAAAACGGGTGTAACGAAACAAGTGTTCAATCTCCCTCCAAAACGGGTGTAACGAAACAAGTGTTCAATCTCCCTCCAAAACGGGTGTAACGAAACAAGTGTTCAATCTCCCTCCAAAACGGATGTAAAGAAACAAGTGTTCAATCTCCCTCCAAAACGGGTGTAACGAAACAAGTGTTCAATCTCCCTCCAAAACGGGTATAACGAAACAAGTGTTCAATCTCCCTCCAAAACGGGTGTAAAGAAACAAGTTTTCAATCTTCCTCCAAAACGGATGTAAAGAAACAAGTGTTCAATCTCCCTCCAAAACGGATGTAAAGAAACAAGTGTTCAATCTCCCTCCAAAACGGATGTAAAGAAACAAATGTTCAATCTCCCTCCAAAACGGATGTAAAGAAACAAGTGTTCAATCTTCCTCCAAAACGGATGTAAAGAAACAAGTGTTCAGTCTCCATCCAAAACGTTCAATGACGAAGCTCATATCAACAGACAACATGGTCTCCAGAAAAAGCTTTTCTCAGTTTGACGCTTTCACCTCCGCTTCCTCCACAGACATAAAAAGATATGATAAATATTTGATTTACTATTTTAAAGAATACACAAAAATTAAACAAGTGATGATAGATATTCCGTAAACGAGATCATACAAACAACGAATACAGACGGACAGACTTCCAACACAGCAAGAAGTGGTAGATCGAACAAACAACGAATACAGACGGACAGACTTCCAACACAGTAAGAAGTGGTAGATCGAACAAACAACGAATACAGACGGACAGACTTCCAACAAAGCAAGAAGTGGTAGATCGAACAAACAACGAATAATGACGGACAGACTTCCAACACAGCAAGAAGTGGGAGATCGACCAAACGACCAATAGAGACGGACAGACTTCCAACACAGCAAGAAGTGGGAGATCGAACAAACGACGAATACAGACGGACAGACTTCCAACACAACAAGAAGTGGTAGATCGAACAAACGACGAATACAGACGGACAGACATCCAACACAGCAAGAAGTGGGAGATCGAACAAACGACCAATAGAGACGGACAGACTTCCAACACAGCAAGAAGTGGTAGATCGAACAAACAACGCATACAGACGAACAGACTTCCAACACAGCAAGAAGTAATAGATCGAACAAACCACGAATACAGACGGACAGACTTCCAAACAGCAAGAAGTGGTAGATCGAACAAACAACGCATACAGACGGACAGACTTTCAACACAGCAAGAAGTGGTAGATCGAACAAACAACGAATACAGACGGACAGACTTCCAACACAGCAAGAAGTGGTAGATCGAACAAACAACGAATACAGACGGACAGACTTCCAAAACAGCAAGAAGTGGTAGATCGAACAAACGACCAATAGAGACGGGCAGACTTCCAACACAGCAAGAAACGGTAGATCGAACAAACGACGAATAGAGACGGACAGACTTCCAAGACAACAAGAAGTGGTAGATCGAACAAACGACGAATACAGACGGACAGACTTCCAACACAGCAAGAAGTGGTAGATCGAACAAACAACGAATACAGACGGACAGACTTCCAACACAGTAAGAAGTGGTAGATCGAACAAACAACGAATACAGACGGACAGACTTCCAACACAGCAAGAAGTGGTAGATCGAACAAACAACGAATACAGACGGACAGACTTCCAACACAGCAAGAAGTGGGAGATCGACCAAACGACCAATAGAGACGGACAGACTTCCAACACAGCAAGAAGTGGGAGATCGAACAAACGACGAATACAGACGGACAGACTTCCAACACAACAAGAAGTGGTAGATCGAACAAACGACGAATACAGACGGACAGACATCCAACACAGCAAGAAGTGGTAGATCGAACAAACGCCCAATAGAGACGGACAGACTTCCAACACAGCAAGAAGTGGTAGATCGAACAAACAACGAATACAGACGGACAGACTTCCAACACAGCAAGAAGTGGGAGATCGACCAAACGACCAATAGAGACGGACAGACTTCCAACACAGCAAGAAGTGGGAGATCGAACAAACGACGAATACAGACGGACAGACTTCCAACACAACAAGAAGTGGTAGATCGAACAAACGACGAATACAGACGGACAGACATCCAACACAGCAAGAAGTGGTAGATCGAACAAACAACGAATACAGACGGACAGACTTCCAACACAGCAAGAAGTGGTAGATCGAACAAACAACGAATACAGACGGACAGACTTCCAACACAGCAAGAAGTGGGAGATCGACCAAACGACCAATAGAGACGGACAGACTTCCAACACAGCAAGAAGTGGGAGATCGAACAAACGACGAATACAGACGGACAGACTTCCAACACAACAAGAAGTGGTAGATCGAACAAACGACGAATACAGACGGACAGACATCCAACACAGCAAGAAGTGGTAGATCGAACAAACGCCCAATAGAGACGGACAGACTTCCAACACAGCAAGAAGTGGTAGATCGAACAAACAACGCATACAGACGGACAGACTTCCAACACAGCAAGAAGTGTTAGATCGAACAAACCACGAATACAGACGGACAGACTTCCAACACAACAAGAAGTGGTAGATCGAACAAACAACGAATAGAGACGGACAGACTTCCAAGACAACAAGAAGTGGTAGATCGAACAAACGACGAATAGAGACGGACAGACTTCCAACACAACAAGAAGTGGGAGATCGAACAAACGACCAATAGAGACGGACAGACTTCCAACACAGCAAGAAGTGGTAGATCGAACAAACAACGAATACAGACGGACAGACTTCCAAAACAGCAAGAAGTGGTAGATCGAACAAACGACCAATAGAGACGGGCAGACTTCCAACACAGCAAGAAACGGTAGATCGAACAAACGACGAATAGAGACGGACAGACTTCCAAGACAACAAGAAGTGGTAGATCGAACAAACGACGAATACAGACGGACAGACTTCCAACACAGCAAGAAGTGGTAGATCGAACAAACAACGAATACAGACGGACAGACTTCCAACACAGTAAGAAGTGGTAGATCGAACAAACAACGAATACAGACGGACAGACTTCCAACACAGCAAGAAGTGGGAGATCGAACAAACAACGAATACAGACGGACAGACTTCCAACACAGCAAGAAGTGGGAGATCGACCAAACGACCAATAGAGACGGACAGACTTCCAACACAGCAAGAAACGGTAGATCGAACAAACGACGAATACAGACGGACAGACTTCCAACACAACAAGAAGTGGTAGATCGAACAAACGACGAATACAGACGGACAGACATCCAACACAGCAAGAAGTGGGAGATCGAACAAACGACCAATAGAGACGGACAGACTTCCAACACAGCAAGAAGTGATAGATCGAACAAACAACGCATACAGACGGACAGACTTCCAACACAGCAAGAAGTGGTAGATCGAACAAACCACGAATACAGACGGACAGACTTCCAACACAACAAGAAGTGGTAGATCGAACAAACCACGAATACAGACGGACAGACTTCCAAACAGCAAGAAGTGGTAGATCGAACAAACAACGCATACAGACGGACAGACTTCCAACACAGCAAGAAGTGGTAGATCGAACAAACAACGAATACAGACGGACAGACTTCCAACACAGCAAGAAGTGGTAGATCGAACAAACAACGAATACAGACGGACAGACTTCCAAAACAGCAAGAAGTGGTAGATCGAACAAACGACCAATAGAGACGGGCAGACTTCCAACACAGCAAGAAACGGTAGATCGAACAAACGACGAATAGAGACGGACAGACTTCCAAGACAACAAGAAGTGGTAGATCGAACAAACGACGAATACAGACGGACAGACTTCCAACACAGCAAGAAGTGGTAGATCGAACAAACAACGAATACAGACGGACAGACTTCCAACACAGTAAGAAGTGGTACATCGAACAAACAACGAATACAGACGGACAGACTTCCAACACAGCAAGAAGTGGTAGATCGAACAAACGCCCAATAGAGACGGACAGACTTCCAACACAGCAAGAAGTGGTAGATCGAACAAACAACGCATACAGACGGACAGACTTCCAACACAGCAAGAAGTGTTAGATCGAACAAACCACGAATACAGACGGACAGACTTCCAACACAACAAGAAGTGGTAGATCGAACAAACAACGAATAGAGACGGACAGACTTCCAAGACAACAAGAAGTGGTAGATCGAACAAACGACGAATAGAGACGGACAGACTTCCAACACAACAAGAAGTGGGAGATCGAACAAACGACCAATAGAGACGGACAGACTTCCAACACAGCAAGAAGTGGTAGATCGAACAAACAACGAATACAGACGGACAGACTTCCAAAACAGCAAGAAGTGGTAGATCGAACAAACGACCAATAGAGACGGGCAGACTTCCAACACAGCAAGAAACGGTAGATCGAACAAACGACGAATAGAGACGGACAGACTTCCAAGACAACAAGAAGTGGTAGATCGAACAAACGACGAATACAGACGGACAGACTTCCAACACAGCAAGAAGTGGTAGATCGAACAAACAACGAATACAGACGGACAGACTTCCAACACAGTAAGAAGTGGTAGATCGAACAAACAACGAATACAGACGGACAGACTTCCAACACAGCAAGAAGTGGGAGATCGAACAAACAACGAATACAGACGGACAGACTTCCAACACAGCAAGAAGTGGGAGATCGACCAAACGACCAATAGAGACGGACAGACTTCCAACACAGCAAGAAACGGTAGATCGAACAAACGACGAATACAGACGGACAGACTTCCAACACAACAAGAAGTGGTAGATCGAACAAACGACGAATACAGACGGACAGACATCCAACACAGCAAGAAGTGGGAGATCGAACAAACGACCAATAGAGACGGACAGACTTCCAACACAGCAAGAAGTGATAGATCGAACAAACAACGCATACAGACGGACAGACTTCCAACACAGCAAGAAGTGGTAGATCGAACAAACCACGAATACAGACGGACAGACTTCCAACACAACAAGAAGTGGTAGATCGAACAAACCACGAATACAGACGGACAGACTTCCAAACAGCAAGAAGTGGTAGATCGAACAAACAACGCATACAGACGGACAGACTTCCAACACAGCAAGAAGTGGTAGATCGAACAAACAACGAATACAGACGGACAGACTTCCAACACAGCAAGAAGTGGTAGATCGAACAAACAACGAATACAGACGGACAGACTTCCAAAACAGCAAGAAGTGGTAGATCGAACAAACGACCAATAGAGACGGGCAGACTTCCAACACAGCAAGAAACGGTAGATCGAACAAACGACGAATAGAGACGGACAGACTTCCAAGACAACAAGAAGTGGTAGATCGAACAAACGACGAATACAGACGGACAGACTTCCAACACAGCAAGAAGTGGTAGATCGAACAAACAACGAATACAGACGGACAGACTTCCAACACAGTAAGAAGTGGTACATCGAACAAACAACGAATACAGACGGACAGACTTCCAACACAGCAAGAAGTGGTAGATCGAACAAACAACGAATACAGACGGACAGACTTCCAACACAGCAAGAAGTGGGAGATCGACCAAACGACCAATAGAGACGGACAGACTTCCAACACAGCAAGAAGTGGGAGATCGAACAAACGACGAATACAGACGGACAGACTTCCAACACAACAAGAAGTGGTAGATCGAACAAACGACGAATACAGACGGACAGACATCCAACACAGCAAGAAGTGGTAGATCGAACAAACGCCCAATAGAGACGGACAGACTTCCAACACAGCAAGAAGTGGTAGATCGAACAAACAACGAATACAGACGGACAAACTTCCAACACAGCAAGAAGTGGGAGATCGACCAAACGACCAATAGAGACGGACAGACTTCCAACACAGCAAGAAGTGGGAGATCGAAAAAACGACGAATACAGACGGACAGACTTCCAACACAACAAGAAGTGGTAGATCGAACAAACGACGAATACAGACGGACAGACTTCCAACACAACAAGAAGTGGTAGATCGAACAAACGACGAATACAGACGGACAGACATCCAACACAGCAAGAAGTGGTAGATCGAACAAACAACGAATACAGACGGACAGACTTCCAACACAGCAAGAAGTGGTAGATCGAACAAACAACGAATACAGACGGACAGACTTCCAACACAGCAAGAAGTGGGAGATCGACCAAACGACCAATAGAGACGGACAGACTTCCAACACAGCAAGAAGTGGGAGATCGAACAAACGACGAATACAGACGGACAGACTTCCAACACAACAAGAAGTGGTAGATCGAACAAACGACGAATACAGACGGACAGACATCCAACACAGCAAGAAGTGGTAGATCGAACAAACGCCCAATAGAGACGGACAGACTTCCAACACAGCAAGAAGTGGTAGATCGAACAATCAACGCATACAGACGGACAGACTTCCAACACAGCAAGAAGTGTTAGATCGAACAAACCACGAATACAGACGGACAGACTTCCAACACAACAAGAAGTGGTAGATCGAACAAACAACGAATAGAGACGGACAGACTTCCAAGACAACAAGAAGTGGTAGATCGAACAAACGACGAATAGAGACGGACAGACTTCCAACACAACAAGAAGTGGGAGATCGAACAAACAACGAATACAGACGGACAGACTTCCAACACAGTAAGAAGTGGTAGATCGAACAAACAACGAATACAGACGGACAGACTTCCAACACAGCAAGAAGTGGGAGATCGAACAAACAACGAATACAGACGGACAGACTTCCAACACAGCAAGAAGTGGGAGATCGACCAAACGACCAATAGAGACGGACAGACTTCCAACACAGCAAGAAACGGTAGATCGAACAAACGACGAATACAGACGGACAGACTTCCAACACAACAAGAAGTGGTAGATCGAACAAACGACGAATACAGACGGACAGACATCCAACACAGCAAGAAGTGGGAGATCGAACAAACGACCAATAGAGACGGACAGACTTCCAACACAGCAAGAAGTGATAGATCGAACAAACAACGCATACAGACGGACAGACTTCCAACACAGCAAGAAGTGGTAGATCGAACAAACCACGAATACAGACGGACAGACTTCCAACACAACAAGAAGTGGTAGATCGAACAAACCACGAATACAGACGGACAGACTTCCAAACAGCAAGAAGTGGTAGATCGAACAAACAACGCATACAGACGGACAGACTTCCAACACAGCAAGAAGTGGTAGATCGAACAAACAACGAATACAGACGGACAGACTTCCAACACAGCAAGAAGTGGTAGATCGAACAAACAACGAATACAGACGGACAGACTTCCAAAACAGCAAGAAGTGGTAGATCGAACAAACGACCAATAGAGACGGGCAGACTTCCAACACAGCAAGAAACGGTAGATCGAACAAACGACGAATAGAGACGGACAGACTTCCAAGACAACAAGAAGTGGTAGATCGAACAAACGACGAATACAGACGGACAGACTTCCAACACAGCAAGAAGTGGTAGATCGAACAAACAACGAATACAGACGGACAGACTTCCAACACAGTAAGAAGTGGTACATCGAACAAACAACGAATACAGACGGACAGACTTCCAACACAGCAAGAAGTGGTAGATCGAACAAACAACGAATACAGACGGACAGACTTCCAACACAGCAAGAAGTGGGAGATCGACCAAACGACCAATAGAGACGGACAGACTTCCAACACAGCAAGAAGTGGGAGATCGAACAAACGACGAATACAGACGGACAGACTTCCAACACAACAAGAAGTGGTAGATCGAACAAACGACGAATACAGACGGACAGACATCCAACACAGCAAGAAGTGGTAGATCGAACAAACGCCCAATAGAGACGGACAGACTTCCAACACAGCAAGAAGTGGTAGATCGAACAAACAACGAATACAGACGGACAAACTTCCAACACAGCAAGAAGTGGGAGATCGACCAAACGACCAATAGAGACGGACAGACTTCCAACACAGCAAGAAGTGGGAGATCGAAAAAACGACGAATACAGACGGACAGACTTCCAACACAACAAGAAGTGGTAGATCGAACAAACGACGAATACAGACGGACAGACTTCCAACACAACAAGAAGTGGTAGATCGAACAAACGACGAATACAGACGGACAGACATCCAACACAGCAAGAAGTGGTAGATCGAACAAACAACGAATACAGACGGACAGACTTCCAACACAGCAAGAAGTGGTAGATCGAACAAACAACGAATACAGACGGACAGACTTCCAACACAGCAAGAAGTGGGAGATCGACCAAACGACCAATAGAGACGGACAGACTTCCAACACAGCAAGAAGTGGGAGATCGAACAAACGACGAATACAGACGGACAGACTTCCAACACAACAAGAAGTGGTAGATCGAACAAACGACGAATACAGACGGACAGACATCCAACACAGCAAGAAGTGGTAGATCGAACAAACGCCCAATAGAGACGGACAGACTTCCAACACAGCAAGAAGTGGTAGATCGAACAAACAACGCATACAGACGGACAGACTTCCAACACAGCAAGAAGTGTTAGATCGAACAAACCACGAATACAGACGGACAGACTTCCAACACAACAAGAAGTGGTAGATCGAACAAACAACGAATAGAGACGGACAGACTTCCAAGACAACAAGAAGTGGTAGATCGAACAAACGACGAATAGAGACGGACAGACTTCCAACACAACAAGAAGTGGGAGATCGAACAAACGACCAATAGAGACGGACAGACTTCCAACACAGCAAGAAGTGGTAGATCGAACAAACAACGAATACAGACGGACAGACTTCCAAAACAGCAAGAAGTGGTAGATCGAACAAACGACCAATAGAGACGGGCAGACTTCCAACACAGCAAGAAACGGTAGATCAAACAAACAACGCATACAGACGGACAGACTTCCAAACAGCAAGAAGTGGTAGATCGAACAAACAACGCATACAGACGGACAGACTTCCAACACAGCAAGAAGTGGTAGATCGAACAAACCACGAATACAGACGGACAGACTTCCAACACAACAAGAAGTGGTAGATCGAACAAACAACGAATAGAGACGGACAGACTTCCAAGACAACAAGAAGTGGTAGATCGAACAAACGACGAATAGAGACGGACAGACTTCCAACACAACAAGAAGTGGGAGATCGAACAAACGACCAATAGAGACGGACAGACTTCCAACACAGCAAGAAGTGGTAGATCGAACAAACAACGAATACAGACGGACAGACTTCCAAAACAGCAAGAAGTGGTAGATCGAACAAACGACCAATAGAGACGGGCAGACTTCCAACACAGCAAGAAACGGTAGATCGAACAAACGACGAATAGAGACGGACAGACTTCCAAAACAACAAGAAGTGGTAGATCGAACAAACGACGAATACAGACGGACAGACTTCCAACACAGCAAGAAGTGGTAGATCGAACAAACAACGAATACAGACGGACAGACTTCCAACACAGTAAGAAGTGGTAGATCGAACAAACAACGAATACAGACGGACAGACTTCCAACACAGCAAGAAGTGGGAGATCGAACAAACAACGAATACAGACGGACAGACTTCCAACACAGCAAGAAGTGGGAGATCGACCAAACGACCAATAGAGACGGACAGACTTCCAACACAGCAAGAAACGGTAGATCGAACAAACGACGAATACAGACGGACAGACTTCCAACACAACAAGAAGTGGTAGATCGAACAAACGACGAATACAGACGGACAGACATCCAACACAGCAAGAAGTGGGAGATCGAACAAACGACCAATAGAGACGGACAGACTTCCAACACAGCAAGAAGTGATAGATCGAACAAACAACGCATACAGACGGACAGACTTCCAACACAGCAAGAAGTGGTAGATCGAACAAACCACGAATACAGACGGACAGACTTCCAACACAACAAGAAGTGGTAGATCGAACAAACAACGCATACAGACGGACAGACTTCCAACACAGCAAGAAGTGGTAGATCGAACAAACAACGAATACAGACGGACAGACTTCCAACACAGCAAGAAGTGGGAGATCGACCAAACGACCAATAGAGACGGACAGACTTCCAACACAGCAAGAAGTGGGAGATCGAACAAACAACGAATACAGACGGACAGACTTCCAACACAGCAAGAAGTGGGAGATCGACCAAACGACCAATAGAGACGGACAGACTTCCAACACAGCAAGAAACGGTAGATCGAACAAACGACGAATACAGACGGACAGACTTCCAACACAACAAGAAGTGGTAGATCGAACAAACGACGAATACAGACGGACAGACATCCAACACAGCAAGAAGTGGGAGATCGAACAAACGACCAATAGAGACGGACAGACTTCCAACACAGCAAGAAGTGATAGATCGAACAAACAACGCATACAGACGGACAGACTTCCAACACAGCAAGAAGTGGTAGATCGAACAAACCACGAATACAGACGGACAGACTTCCAACACAACAAGAAGTGGTAGATCGAACAAACCACGAATACAGACGGACAGACTTCCAAACAGCAAGAAGTGGTAGATCGAACAAACAACGCATACAGACGGACAGACTTCCAACACAGCAAGAAGTGGTAGATCGAACAAACAACGAATACAGACGGACAGACTTCCAAAACAGCAAGAAGTGGTAGATCGAACAAACGACCAATAGAGACGGGCAGACTTCCAACACAGCAAGAAACGGTAGATCGAACAAACGACGAATAGAGACGGACAGACTTCCAAGACAACAAGAAGTGGTAGATCGAACAAACGACGAATACAGACGGACAGACTTCCAACACAGCAAGAAGTGGTAGATCGAACAAACAACGAATACAGACGGACAGACTTCCAACACAGTAAGAAGTGGTAGATCGAACAAACAACGAATACAGACGGACAGACTTCCAACACAGCAAGAAGTGGGAGATCGAACAAACAACGAATACAGACGGACAGACTTTCAACACAGCAAGAAGTGGGAGATCGACCAAACGACCAATAGAGACGGACAGACTTCCAACACAGCAAGAAACGGTAGATCGAACAAACGACGAATACAGACGGACAGACTTCCAACACAACAAGAAGTGGTAGATCGAACAAACGACGAATACAGACGGACAGACATCCAACACAGCAAGAAGTGGGAGATCGAACAAACGACGAATACAGACGGACAGACATCCAACACAGCAAGAAGTGGTAGATCGAACAAACGCCCAATAGAGACGGACAGACTTCCAACACAGCAAGAAGTGGTAGATCGAACAAACAACGAATACAGACGGACAGACTTCCAACACAGCAAGAAGTGGGAGATCGACCAAACGACCAATAGAGACGGACAGACTTCCAACACAGCAAGAAGTGGGAGATCGAACAAACGACGAATACAGACGGACAGACTTCCAACACAACAAGAAGTGGTAGATCGAACAAACGACGAATACAGACGGACAGACATCCAACACAGCAAGAAGTGGTAGATCGAACAAACAACGAATACAGACGGACAGACTTCCAACACAGCAAGAAGTGGTAGATCGAACAAACAACGAATACAGACGGACAGACTTCCAACACAGCAAGAAGTGGGAGATCGAACAAACAACGAATACAGACGGACAGACTTCCAACACAGCAAGAAGTGGGAGATCGACCAAACGACCAATAGAGACGGACAGACTTCCAACACAGCAAGAAGTGGGAGATCGAACAAACGACGAATACAGACGGACAGACTTCCAACACAACAAGAAGTGGTAGATCGAACAAACGACGAATACAGACGGACAGACATCCAACACAGCAAGAAGTGGTAGATCGAACAAACAACGAATACAGACGGACAGACTTCCAACACAGCAAGAAGTGGTAGATCGAACAAACAACGAATACAGACGGACAGACTTCCAACACAGCAAGAAGTGGGAGATCGACCAAACGACCAATAGAGACGGACAGACTTCCAACACAGCAAGAAGTGGGAGATCGAACAAACGACGAATACAGACGGACAGACTTCCAACACAACAAGAAGTGGTAGATCGAACAAACGACGAATACAGACGGACAGACATCCAACACAGCAAGAAGTGGTAGATCGAACAAACGCCCAATAGAGACGGACAGACTTCCAACACAGCAAGAAGTGGTAGATCGAACAAACAACGCATACAGACGGACAGACTTCCAACACAGCAAGAAGTGTTAGATCGAACAAACCACGAATACAGACGGACAGACTTCCAACACAACAAGAAGTGGTAGATCGAACAAACAACGAATAGAGACGGACAGACTTCCAAGGCAACAAGAAGTGGTAGATCGAACAAACGACGAATAGAGACGGACAGACTTCCAACACAACAAGAAGTGGGAGATCGAACAAACGACCAATAGAGACGGACAGACTTCCAACACAGCAAGAAGTGGTAGATCGAACAAAGAACGAATACAGACGGACAGACTTCCAAAACAGCAAGAAGTGGTAGATCGAACAAACGACCAATAGAGACGGGCAGACTTCCAACACAGCAAGAAACGATAGATCGAACAAACAACGCATACAGACGGACAGACTTCCAAACAGCAAGAAGTGGTAGATCGAACAAACAACGCATACAGACGGACAGACTTCCAACACAGCAAGAAGTGGTAGATCGAACAAACCACGAATACAGACGGACAGACTTCCAACACAACAAGAAGTGGTAGATCGAACAAACAACGAATAGAGACGGACAGACTTCCAAGACAACAAGAAGTGGTAGATCGAACAAACGACGAATAGAGACGGACAGACTTCCAACACAACAAGAAGTGGGAGATCGAACAAACGACCAATAGAGACGGACAGACTTCCAACACAGCAAGAAGTGGTAGATCGAACAAACAACGAATACAGACGGACAGACTTCCAAAACAGCAAGAAGTGGTAGATCGAACAAACGACCAATAGAGACGGGCAGACTTCCAACACAGCAAGAAACGGTAGATCGAACAAATGACGAATAGAGACGGACAGACTTCCAAGACAACAAGAAGTGGTAGATCGAACAAACGACGAATACAGACGGACAGACTTCCAACACAGCAAGAAGTGGTAGATCGAACAAACAACGAATACAGACGGACAGACTTCCAACACAGTAAGAAGTGGTAGATCGAACAAACAACGAATACAGACGGACAGACTTCCAACACAGCAAGAAGTGGGAGATCGAACAAACAACGAATACAGACGGACAGACTTCCAACACAGCAAGAAGTGGGAGATCGACCAAACGACCAATAGAGACGGACAGACTTCCAACACAGCAAGAAACGGTAGATCGAACAAACGACGAATACAGACGGACAGACTTCCAACACAACAAGAAGTGGTAGATCGAACAAACGACGAATACAGACGGACAGACATCCAACACAGCAAGAAGTGGGAGATCGAACAAACGACCAATAGAGACGGACAGACTTCCAACACAGCAAGAAGTGATAGATCGAACAAACAACGCATACAGACAAACAGACTTCCAACACAGCAAGAAGTGGTAGATCGAACAAACCACGAATACAGACGGACAGACTTCCAACACAACAAGAAGTGGTAGATCGAACAAACAACGCATACAGACGGACAGACTTCCAACACAGCAAGAAGTGGTAGATCGAACAAACAACGAATACAGACGGACAGACTTCCAACACAGCAAGAAGTGGGAGATCGACCAAACGACCAATAGAGACGGACAGACTTCCAACACAGCAAGAAGTGGGAGATCGAACAAACGACGAATACAGACGGACAGACTTCCAACACAACAAGAAGTGGTAGATCGAACAAACGACGAATACAGACGGACAGACATCCAACACAGCAAGAAGTGGGAGATCGACCAAACGACCAATAGAGACGGACAGACTTCCAACACAGCAAGAAGTGGTAGATCGAACAAACAACGAATACAGACGGACAGACTTCCAACACAGCAAGAAGTGGGAGTTCGAACAAACGACGAATACAGACGGACAGACTTCCAACACAGCAAGAAGTGGGAGATCGAACAAACGACGAATACAGACGGACAGACTTCCAACACAGCAAGAAGTGGTAGATCGAACAAACGACGAATAGAGACGAACAGACTTCCAACACAACAAGAAGTGGTAGATCAAACAAACAACGAATACAGACGGACAGACTTCCAACACAGCAAGAAGTGGTAGATCGAAAAAACGACGAATAGAGACGGACATACTTCCAACACAGCAAGAAGTGGTAGATCGAACAAACAACGAATAGAGACGGACAGACTTCCAAGACAACAAGAAGTGGTAGATCGAACAAACGACGAATAGAGACGGACAGACTTCCAACACAACAAGAAGTGGGAGATCGAACAAACGACGAATACAGACGGACAGACTTCCAACACAGCAAGAAGTGGTAGATCGAACAAACGACGAATACAGACGGACAGACTTCCAACACAACAAGAAGTGGTAGATCGAACAAACGACGAATAGAGACGGACAGACTTCCAACACAACAAGAAGTGGTAGATCGAACAAACGACGAATAGAGACGGACAGACTTCCAACACAGCAAGAAGTGGGAGATCGAACAAACGACGAATACAGACGGACAGACTTCCAACACAACAAGAAGTGGTAGATCGAACAAACGACGAATAGAGACGGACAGACTTCCAACACAACAAGAAGTGGGAGATCGAACAAACGACCAATAGAGACGGACAGACTTCCAACACAGCAAGAAGTGGGAGATCGAACAAACAAATAGAATACTTCACTACCTATACTATGCTCCCAATAGAATACGTCTCAAATAGTATCTGAAAAACAAGTCCGATTCCTGCCGTTCACACACACAAACACACATACGCACTGAGAATGACACACACGCAGAAAACACATGACCGAGAAACATATCATCACAGTCATAGAAAGAAAGAGCAAGAGAGACACCACTAGTTACAGACACACAGAGAGACACCACTAGTTACAGGCACACAGAGACAACACTAGGTACAGACACACAGATAGTCACCACTAGGTACAGACACACAGAGAGACACCACTAGCTACAGACACACAGAGAGACACCACTAGTTACAGACACACAGAGAGACACCCCAAGTTACAGACACACAGAGAGACACCCCTAGTTACAGACACACAGAGAGACACCCCTAGTTATAGACACACAGAGAGACACCTCTAGTTACAGAAACACATAGAGACACCACTAACTACAGACACACAGAGAGACACCCCTAGTTACAGAAACACATAGAGACACCACTAAATACAGACACACAGAGAGACACCCCTAGTTACAGACACACAGAGAGACACCCCAAGTTACAGACACACAGAGAGACACCCCAAGTTACAGAAACACATAGAGAAACCACTAAATACAGACACACAGAGAGACACCCCTAGTTATAGACACACAGAGAGACTCCTCTAGTTACAGAAACACATAGAGACACCACTAAATACAGACACACAGAGAGACACCCCTAGTTACAGAAACACATAGAGACACCACTAAATACAGACACACAGAGAGACACCCCTAGTTACAGACACACAGAGAGACACCCCTAGTTACAGACACACAGAGAGACACCCCAAGTTACAGAAACACATAGAGACACCACTAAATACAGACACACAGAGAGACACCCCTAGTTACAGACACACAGAGAGACACCCCTAGTTACAGACACAAAGAGAGACACCCCTAGTTACAGAAACACAGAGAGACACCCCAAGTTACAGACACACAGAGAGACACATCCCAAAAGAGTGTATATAA
Source organism: Biomphalaria sudanica (assembly GCA_036873155.1). NCBI lineage: Eukaryota > Metazoa > Mollusca > Gastropoda > Planorbidae > Biomphalaria > Biomphalaria sudanica. The sequence goes on from JAZGLO010003596.1 coordinate 19,871, forward strand.
TAACGAACATTACAAACTTCCAATAACAGAGGTCAGAGGTCAGGTGAGGAAAAAAGCAAAATCTTTTAAATGTTGCGAAAAAAAAACTTCGTATCTTAGCTGCATTTATACCCAGAAACCTTTCCCTGTCAGGCAAGCGCTCTACTTCAACTGTTACAGAAAGGATCAAAGAGCTGATGAAAGAGTTTGACCCACCTGTCCACTGAAATGATGCATACATTAAAGGAGGATGAGGAACAGACCACAATGGTGACAGAGGACCACACGTGACACAACATTTTTTGCTTGGGATCTTCCGACAATCTCTAGAAAAAGGAGAAAACATGTCAGCATTGTTATTTGGAAACATAGTCGGTATGAATTTTAAAAAGTGCTCTCAATGAATCACTTTCTCTGTCAGAACTCAAGCATCCTCTTGGATTTAAAAAAAAATTAGACCTACTGGATTTTAAGAAATTAGACCTGCTAGATTTTTAAAAAATTAGACCTATTGGATTTTAAGAAATTAGACTTGCTAGATTTTTAAAAAACTTAAACCTACTGGATTTTAAGAAATTAGACCTGCTAGATTTTAAAAACTTAGACCTACTTGATTGTAACAAATTAGACCTGCTAGATTTAAAAATCTTAGACCTACTGGATTTTTAGAAATTAGACCTGCAAGATTTTAAAAAAACTTAGACCTACTGGATTTTAAGAAATTAAACCTGCTAGATTAAAAAAACTTAGACCTACTGGATTTTAAGAAATTAGACCTGCTAGATTTAAAAAAAACTTAGACCTACTGGATTTTAAGAAATTAGACCTGCTAGATTTTAAAAAAACTTAGACCTACTAGATTTTAAGAAATTAGACCTGCTAGATTTTAAAAACTTAGACCTACTGGATTTTAAGAAATTAGACCTGCTAGATTTTTAAAAAAACTTAGACCTACTGGATTTTAAGAAATTAGACCTGCTAGATTTTAAAAAAAACTTAGACCTACTGGATTTTAAGAAATTAGACCTGCTAGATTTTATAAAAAACTTAGACCTACTGGATTTTAAGAAATTAGACCTGCTAGATTTAAAAAACTTAGACCTACTGGATTTTAAGAAATTAGACCTGCTAGATTTTAAAAACTTAGACCTACTGGATTTTAAGAAATTAGACCTGCTAGAAATTTAAAAAACTTAGACCTACTGGATTTTAAGAAATTAGACCTGCTAGATTTTAAAAACTAAGACCTACTGGATTTTAAGAAATTAGACCTGCTAGATTTTAAAAAAACTTAGACCTACTGGATTTTAAGAAATTAGACCTGCTAGATATAAAAATCTTAGACCTACTGCATTTTAAGTAATTAGACCTGTTAGATTTTAAAAACTTAGACCTACCTGATTATAAGAAATTAGACCTGCTAGATTTTTAAAAACTTAGACCTACTGGATTTTAAGAAATTAGACCTGCTATATTTAAAAATCTTAGACCTACTGGATTTTTAGAAATTTGACCTGCTAGATTTAAAAAAAACTTAGACCTACTGGATTTTAAGAAATTACACCTGCTAGATTAAAAAAACTTAGACCTACTGGATTTTAAGAAATTAGACCTGCTAGATTAAAAAAACTTAGACCTACTGCATTTTAAGAAATTAGAATTGCTAGATTTAAAAAACTTAGACCTACTGGATTTTTTAAAACTTAGACCTACTGGATGTGCAGTGTTTTGCACTCTCCAGAGGGACCGATATCTTTTGTTAATGTTCAAAGGGGAGTAAATGATACATCACTTTAATCTTTTCGTTTTACATCGGTTACCTCCCAGCAGACTTGGTCCTCGCGCCTTCCTGGCGAGAAGTTTTAAGCTAATGTGAACTCTTTAAAGGTATTCGATCCCAATAATGACGAATGTTAAATTATAGAACTAGCATTTGAAAAGAATTTATTCTATAATTTATGTTTCACTAGCCCCCCCCCCCCCAATAGTGACCATCGCCCTGGCAATGATCATAATTTCTTATAATCTATTTTTAATCCCAGTCTTGAGTGTGTGTAACCTTTTCCTTAAGAAGTTGTATGGTAGGGACAAAATTTAATGAATTTAATTCTTCGGAACCTTGCCTGTTTGATCTTGATGAAGTCACGTGATAATCCCCGAGTAAAATATTTACCTTCATCTTTACACTATCGCTCAACCATCAAGTACCAAAGTGAGCAAGGCAAAAGGTTTTCTTATCAACAATCAGCCACTCCCCCCACTCCCCCAAACCCCCATTCCCCCAAACCCCCACTCCCCCAAACCCCCATTCCCCCAAACCCCCACACCAATAAACACATTGATGACTACATTCTGTTGTCCTGTAAGTAAAGACCTACGTTTCCTCTGTTGTAATCTCCCTGGTAAGTTTTATCTTCTTGTTTTGTACGTAACATATATTTCCCTTAGTTTCACCCTACAGTTATATCTAGTGATATGAAATCCAAAGACAAAACAGGATTCGAACCATGAACCTTCTTGTCAAACATTAGAATTAACATGAACATCAAGACACGGAGTATTATAGCAGTTTTCTCATGCCTCAGCTTCTTCCCCCCCCCCTCCCCCAGAGTTAATGGCATAGAATCAAAACCTCTATTCCATCTCTCCTCCCTACCAAGAGTTAATGGCATAAAATCAAACCCTCTATTCCATCTCTCCTCCCTACCAAAAGTTAATGGCATAGAATCAAAACCTCTATTCCATCTCTCCTCCCTACCAAAAGTTAATGGCATAGAATCAAAACCTCTATTCCATCTCTCCTCCCTACCAATAGTTAAAGGCATAGAATCAAAACCTCTATTCCATCTCTCCTCCCTACCAATAGTTAATGGCATAGAATCAAAACCTCTATTCCATCTCTCCTCGCTACCAAGAGTTAATGGCATAGAATCAAAACATCTATTCCATCTCTCCTCCCTACCAAGAGTTAATGGCATAGAATCAAAACCTCTATTCCATCTCTCCTCCCTACCAAGAGTTAATGGCATAGAATCAAAACCTCTATTCCATCTCTCCTCCCTACCAAAAGTTAATGGCATAGAATCAAAACCTCTATTCCATCTCCCCCCTCCAAGAGTTAGTGTCATAGAATCAAAACATCTATTCCATCTCTCCCCCCACCCCTTCTTTCCCTCCACGCTCCTGATCCAGTCATGTGATGATGTGACCTTACCGTCACGTTAAGCTGTAGTATACTGTTGATAGTCATGACTAAACTGCACACCATGAGATCAGCTGCAGCAAGAGAGGAAATAAACAGACTCGTCTTGTAAGTACGCATAGAGGGAACACACAGAATAACCACCTGGAACAAAAAAGAAACACAAACTTAAAAAAAAATATAAAACAAATACTTTAAAAAAAAATAAACAGAGCTTACATTAACGGAATCAATTAGTTTGGAACAGGCATGTAATTAAATGTGTAAAAGATCTACAGTTTTCATGATTTTAGCGTTCTCAATGCGTTATGATCAGGGGGGACTGGGTATCGAAATCGGCCCGGGCATTACCATATAAACCGGCCCACAAATGGCATATATTTTCGGTGGGGAGGGGGGATTTTTACCCCACTCCGCAATTTATATATATATATCTACAATGCAATTAGCCTGCTACTCTTCCGCTAAAAAAGTTCAAAAACCAAATCTGCTATTCAATGGAGTCCAGTGACTGGTAGAAAATGGTAAAATGCTTTAGTTTTTGTATTGAATTGCAAAGGGAACCCACAAAACCCCTTTTGGCTACGCTCATGAAATTTGGAAACTGTAGTTTGCTTACGTTGGCTGCACTGGGGCAGTAAGTAAAGTTTTACTTTCAGACAATGAGGTCTGAGGCAAGTGGTGGTTTGAAGACCCTCCCATACAGACTACGCCCATGTGTTATACTATAGGTGTAAGACTAATTCTCTACAAAATATATAAAGTTTGATAACGCATCGAAAACTGGATGGATGCATTCGTATGATTACATAATGTATTCTATTTATACATGTTTGTAGTCTGAAAACTATAAACAATACAATAGCAGCCTAATGAGTTTGAAGCTTTTTGGTATTACTTATAGATTACAGACTTTTCTTCTAAAAATAAGATTGTTACGTCTTACGCATTTTATGTGTCAATCTAGTCATGCATGATGATCTGTGACTTAAAATATGCTAAGTTTTCCTGGCTGACTCAGGCAACCCATTCTATTAAAAGATAAGAGAAAGCAGAACGGTTAGAGAGGCACTTACTTGGTGTGAAAAGCTCTTGCTTCCTCCTAGTACATTCTCAAAAACGCGATTTGTATATATTATGACCAATTATCTATATAAATAATTCTCTTCTTCCATCAACAGTTTAAACGAGAAGAAGAAGTAAAGAAAAGATCACTCTCTTATTTCTGCGGATAGTCACCCCACAAAAAAAACAAAAGGGGGGGAGAACACGTTTTCACAGCTCGCTACGGATGGCTGCGCGCTGGACTGTCAAACCCTGCCCGCCCCCATCCCCCTTCGTCTTGCAGGAGGTTTGGACTAGGAAATAAACTATCGTCAACTCTGAAGGAACACCAGAAACAGGTAAAACATTTTACAAGCAAACATTTTACAAACACTAAATAGCAGCACCGGACTTAACCATTGTGACCAAGAAGTCATGGAAAGAGAACAAGTAATCTACTATGTATATTTACAGGTCACCAAATAGCAGGGCCGGACTTAACAATTGTGGGGCCCTATGCTAAACGGATTTCACGGGGCCTAGTTTGGGTGGGGAAGTGGACAATAAGTGAAGTTTAAGAGTTAGTATTAGAAAATAAATTTGTCTATGCATTTTATTCATTCTTTACAACGTACAGA
>JAZGLO010003597.1:0-15616 GCA_036873155.1 Biomphalaria sudanica
TATGACAAACATATGCCAGAGAAACATAGTCTTTTTTTAATAATTACGACAAACGTATGCCAGAGAAATTTTTTCTTTAATATATATGACAAACATATGCCAGAGAAACATAGTCTTTTTTTAATAATTACGACAAACGTATGCCAGAGAAATTTTTTCTTTAATATATATGACAAACGTAAGCCAGAGAAACATAAGTCTATTTTTAAATATGACTAATTTAAGACAGAATTATATTTAAACTTGAGGGATTACTATTGATTACAGATTACAAGTCATGTTTTCGGCAGAGGAGGTAGAAAACAATTAATCAGGTACACATCCTCTCTCTATTTTATATTAACTCTTAATGACTGCACTTGAGATTAATGAGTAGAGGCGACTTGATATATAAGGATGTTACATATAGCATATTTAACTTACATTAGAGACATTTTTAGTGGCCCCCGTAAGGGGAAAAAGCCGCTATTAGGTTTGTGCAAAATGTCCGTCTGTCCGTCTGTCCGTTTGTCACACTCAGATCTCGAAAACTAGAAGAGATATAAAAAAATATTATTTCCCCATTAAATGCGGCTTGAAAAGTTTAGGTGCAACGGCTACTTTTGGTTTTCTAAAAGCAAACCGTTTAATTTATAAAATTAATTATGCAAGCGATTTTTTAATAAAAATACACAAATTCTAAAACAATAACGTAAATATAAGGGAGGCAATGTTACCATATGCTCACAAAGATGAACTATGTATGTGTATTTTTAGTATCACAAAGTCAAATATTTTTATCAAATGTACTAGAAATGTTTACAACAAATATAAATACTAATTAAAGGTGTTTTTTCTGGTCAACTAACTGCTAAAATTAAAAGAAAACTTCTATGTTTGTTTCAAAAGGCTAAGAATGCACTTTGTATGTAAATATCACGCACATTTTTTAAAATGGACTTTTTATGCAGCGACTTTCATGTAGTAGCGTAAAGCCCGGCCTTAAAATGGTGCTAAACTAATTTCCTAAACTTTTTTAAAAAATCAGATTTTATTTATTTTTTTTTTAGTGCCCTCATCAGAATAAAAAAAGGTTTATTTTTGTGCGTTTTGTCTGTCGGTAGGTCTGTCCGTCACGATTTGATAAAAAAAAAACAATGCTAGAAGCTATTGAAAATCTGATTTACCCTTTAATATTCCCCCCGTTACATCTCAATAGTTTTAAGTATCTAAAATTGATTGTTCCGGATTTGTTTGTGCAATACTAATCAACGCCAACAAATGTGTGTTTGCTCTTCAAACTATATTACATTCAATTTCCATGCTTAAACGTTGCAAAAACACATGATCAATAATATGTTGTTCCGTTTTTTATGTAAATAGCATATTAATGCTAAATCAAAATCTCTATACTGACTTATATTTCATTAAGTGTAAAAATGTTCCGGTTATTGTTTTATAAAAAATGAATTATGCCTAGTCATTGTTTGAAATCGCATAATTGACTAATATTACACGTATATTATTTGACAATGCGTCACTATAATTTGATTATCGATATCAAATTGTTCCGTATTTTCATCTTTAAACAATTTTTTAAAAAAACGACAATAGGTTGTTCAGGGCTTTAAAAAAAGTAATTTACTAGAATTGATTACTGAAAATCACTTTTTAGACATTTAATTTTCTTGCTGAAACGAAACATAACATAAAAGTTTAGTAATCGATAAAGAATGTTCCGGATTTTGTTTTGAATTACTTACATTTTCTTACAAATCGTCGCCAGAAATTTCCGAATTTATTTAAAAATCTACTAACGCCAAATAACTGTTTGAACTCCCTCTTCTAATTAATAAACAAATAATCTTCTCATTTACGAAATAATGTTATTCCGGATTTTTTTGAAAAATATTTTAACTCACTTCTCTCTTACAGTACAATTAATTTTCTACCTAAAACATAAAAAAATCTAATTATCTTTAATATTATGTTCCGATTTTTAAGGAAAACAAAATCCAAACACCAAAGTAAGGTATGAATATCTCTCCACAAGGCTGTAGTTCTTCTAATTTTTATACTAGACCATCCAACAAATTTAATTAACGGTATTACATTTATCTGGAATTCTCTTTTTCTTTTACTATTTACACAAACATCCGGAACAATCTTTTATATAAACTTAAATCAATTGTGTTCATACCTAAAATTATTGCAATGTTTTGAAACGTAATAGGAAGGTTAATCAATTTTTAATAGCTTTTAGTTGTTGTTGTTGTTGTTTTTATATTAAGATGACGGACAGACTGACTGACAGACAAAACGCAAAAACAATGCGGCTTTGATCCTCTTTAAATAAATTCTATTAGAACTCAGTGTACCAATGTCTATGAACCCCTCGTTAAATATCTCGTGTTAATAAAGACATTTTTTATGGTACCGGTACTAGCCTATTGTGAGGTAATGGAATTTTTTTTCTTTGACGCCATACGAATGGACTCTTAAATGTAATGCTAAAAGAACGCACTCGGTGCACCAATGTCTATTAACCCTCGAAAAATTGCTCGTATTGATGAAAACATATTTTAGTCTAACTAAGCCTTGAGACGCAGTGTTTTTTTTTTTCCTTTGACGTCACATGGAATTAATTATTTAAATGAAATGCTTAAAGAACGCACTCGGTGCACCAATGTCTATGAACACTTAATAAATGGCTCGTATTGATGAAGGCATTTTTTAGTCTAGGCCGTGTGACAGTGTTTTTTTTTTCCCTTTGACGTTATATGGCATTAATTCTTCAAATGAAATGCTAAAAGAACTCGGTATAGTAATGTTTATTAAGCCTCGTTATGTGACTCGCATTTAAAAAAGGAATGATTTCTTGATTTAGATCTAATCTAGATTTTTTAAACTAGGTCTAGATTTTTATTACAGTATATCTAGATCTGGATTTATATTCTAATTAAAATTATTTTAGAGTCTAGATCTAGAATTTCTTTATGTCCGAGTCAGACAAATGTTGCGTCTGAACCTATTTCAAACACTCTGCAGTCGTTGGTCAAGTCTGATTTTAAAGAAAGCGTTGAATTCTTGAAATATAAACATGACCGTCAGTCTCTTTGTAATCTTGTTTTTATTAAAATTGTGTAGATCTTCATTAAAATATGTCCTCCAACCCACTAATGTTTTATTTTTTCTGGGAAGGGACAATTGCAACTACTGTTCCTCCTATGGTCACACCTGGTCATGACCACCATCTTTCAATTTCTATTAACAAACGATTGAAATTAAAATCAGAGAGAGTTGAGAGTTAAAATATAAATGATTAACATCTTTTATAAAGATATTTAACTAGATTTTAGAATAAACTGTAATTTGAACGGTTGGGGTTGGGTGGGGGGGGGGTCGTTAGATTCGATCACCACCCCACCTAATTTGCCAACTAACCTCCCCCCACCCATGCGATTGTTCCTCCATAGTTCTTCCAGTGAAAGGCCTATTGGTAATGATGGCACAGTTACTCAATATCGCAATAGTTGAGTAGGCAAGATTTCACATCGACACTATAACACACTGTCTTGATTTTAATTTAACAGCAAAAAAAAAGATTGTATGCAGCACCATGATGCGAGGGTAGCACGAGACTGTCACTGCCTATGTACCTACTTTAGTCGAGATCAATTCCAACAAAGAGGGCGCTGCCAGACTAAAACTGACAAGCCAAACTGATAACAGCAGCAGACGTAGCCTGTAGCGCGTGACATATTTCTCGTACACCCAAGTCTTGGTGAGATATATATACCTGGAGCAGACGTGAACATTGAACAAAGTGTTAGCCAAGTTTATATGAATCTCTTTCAATAACTGTCAAACAAATCTTGGGGGATCAAACTCTAAATGCTACTTCAATTAGCTGCCTTTTTTTTCTCTATCATTCTCTTACACTTTTTGATCCACATTCAACGCTTTAAAAAAAAACGGATGTAAAGAAACAAATGTTCAATCTCCCTCCAAAACGGGTGTAACGAAACAAGTGTTCAATCTCCCTCCAAAACGGGTGTAACGAAACAAGTGTTCAATCTCCCTCCAATACGGGTGTAAAGAAACAAGTTTTCAATCTTCCTCCAAAACAGATGTAAAGAAACAAGTGTTCAATCTTCCTCCAAAACGGATGTAAAGAAACAAGTGTTCAATCTCCCTCCAAAACGGATGTAAAGAAACAAGTGTTCAATCTCCCTCCAAAACGGATGTAAAGAAACAAATGTTCAATCTCCCTCCAAAACGGATGTAAAGAAACAAGTGTTCAATCTTCCTTCAAACGGATGTAAAGAAACAAGTGTTCAGTCTCCATCCAAAACGTTCAATGACGAAGCTCATATCAACAGACAACATGGTCTCTAGAAAAAGCTTTTCTCAGTTTGACGCTTTCACCTCCGCTTCCTCCACAGACATAAAAAGATATGATAAATATTTGATTTACTATTTTAAAGAATACACAAAAATTAAACAAGTGATGATAGATGTTCCGTAAACGAGATTTTACAAACAACGAATACAGACGGACAGACTAACAACACAGCAAGAAGTGGGAGATCGAACAAACAACGAATACAGACGGACAGACTTCCAACACAGCAAGAAGTGGGAGATCGAACAAACAACGAATACAGACGGACAGACTTCCAACACAGCAAGAAGTGGTAGATCGAACAAACAACGAATACAGACGGACAGACTTCAAACACAGCAAGAAGTGGTAGATCGAACAAACAACGCATAGAGACGGACAGACTTATAAAAAAAGCAAGAAGTGGTAGATCGAACAAACGACCAATATAGACGGGCAGACTTCCAACACAGCAAGAAACGGTAGATCGAACAAACAACGAATACAGACGGACAGACTTCCAACACAGCAAGAAGTGGTAGATCGAACAAACGACGAATACAGACGGACAGACTTCCAACACAGCAAGAAGTGGTAGATCGAACAAACAACGAATAGAGACGGACAGACTTCCAACACAGCAAGAAGTGGTAGATCAAACAAACAACGAATACAGACGGACAGACTTCCAACACAGCAAGAAGTGGTAGATCGAACAAACAACGAATACAGACGGACAGACTTCCAACACAGCAAGAAGTAATAGATCGAACTAACAACGAATAGAGACGGACAGACTTCCAACACAGCAGGAAGTGGTAGATCGAACAAACAACGAATACAGACGGACAGACTTCCAACACAGCAAGAAGTGGTAGATCGAACAAACAACGAATACAGACGGACAGACTTCCAACACAGCAAGAAGTGGTAGATCGAACAAACAACGAATACAGACGGACAGACTTCCAACACAGCAAGAAGTGGTAGATCGAACAAACAACGAATACAGACGGACAGACTTCCAACACAGCAAGAAGTGGGAGATCGAACAAACGACGAATAGAGACGGACAGACTTCCAACAAAGCAAGAAGTGGGAGATCGAACAAACGACCAATAGAGACGGACAGACTTCCAACACAGCAAGAAGTGGTAGATCGAACAAACGACGAATACAGACGGACAGACTTCCAACACAGCAAGAAGTGGGAGATCGAACAAACGACCAATAGAAACGGACAGACTTCCAACACAGAAAGAAGTGGGAGATCGAACAAACGACCAATAGAGACGGACAGACTTCCAACACAGCAAGAAGTGGTAGATCGAACAAACGACGAATACAGACGGACAGACTTCCAACACAGCAAGAAGTGGGAGATCGAACAAACGACCAATAGAGACGGACAGACTTCCAACACAGCAAGAAGTGGGAGATCGAACAAACGACCAATAGAGACGGACAGACTTCCAACACAGCAAGAAGTGGGAGATCGAACAAACGACGAATACAGACGGACAGACTTCCTACACAGCAAGAAGTGGTAGATCGAACAAACGACGAATAGAGACGGACAGACTTCCAACACAGCAAGAAGTGGGAGATCGAACAAACGACGAATACAGACGGACAGACTTCCAACACAGCAAGAAGTGGTAGATCGAACAAACGACGAATACAGACGGACAGACTTCCAACACAGCAAGAAGTGGGAGATCGAACAAACGACGAATAGAGACGGACAGACTTCCAACACAACAAGAAGTGGTAGATCAAACAAACAACGAATAGAGACGGACAGACTTCCAACACAGCAAGAAGTGGTAGATCGAACAAACAACGAATACAGACGGACAGACTTCCAACACAGCAAGAAGTGGTAGATCGAACAAACAACGAATACAGACGGACAGACTTCCAACACAGCAAGAAGTGGTAGATCGAACAAACAACGAATAGAGACGGACAGACTTCCAACACAGCAAGAAGTGGTAGATCTAACAAACGACCAATAGAGACGGACAGACTTCCAACACAGCAAGAAGTGGTAGATCGAACAAACAACGAATACAGACGGACAGACTTCCAACACAGCAAGAAGTGGGAGATCGAACAAACGACGAATAGAGACGGACAGACTTCCAACAAAGCAAGAAGTGGGAGATCGAACAAACGACCAATAGAGACGGACAGACTTCCAACACAGCAAGAAGTGGTAGATCGAACAAACGACGAATACAGACGGACAGACTTCCAACACAGCAAGAAGTGGGAGATCGAACAAACGACCAATAGAAACGGACAGACTTCCAACACAGAAAGAAGTGGGAGATCGAACAAACGACCAATAGAGACGGACAGACTTCCAACACAGCAAGAAGTGGTAGATCGAACAAACGACGAATACAGACGGACAGACTTCCAACACAGCAAGAAGTGGGAGATCGAACAAACGACCAATAGAGACGGACAGACTTCCAACACAGCAAGAAGTGGGAGATCGAACAAACGACGAATAGAGACGGACAGACTTCCAACACAGCAAGAAGTGGGAGATCGAACAAACGACCAATAGAGACGGACAGACTTCCAACACAGCAAGAAGTGGGAGATCGAACAAACGACGAATACAGACGGACAGACTTCCTACACAGAAAGAAGTGGTAGATCGAACAAACGACGAATAGAGACGGACAGACTTCCAACACAGCAAGAAGTGGGAGATCGAACAAACGACGAATACAGACGGACAGACTTCCAACACAGCAAGAAGTGGTAGATCGAACAAACGACGAATACAGACGGACAGACTTCCAACACAGCAAGAAGTGGGAGATCGAACAAACGACGAATAGAGACGGACAGACTTCCAACACAACAAGAAGTGGTAGATCAAACAAACAACGAATAGAGACGGACAGACTTCCAACACAGCAAGAAGTGGTAGATCGAACAAACAACGAATACAGACGGACAGACTTCCAACACAGCAAGAAGTGGTAGATCGAACAAACAACGAATACAGACGGACAGACTTCCAACACAGCAAGAAGTGGTAGATCGAACAAACAACGAATAGAGACGGACAGACTTCCAACACAGCAAGAAGTGGTAGATCGAACAAACGACCAATAGAGACGGACAGACTTCCAACACAGCAAGAAGTGGTAGATCGAACAAACAACGAATACAGACGGACAGACTTCCAACACAGCAAGAAGTGGTAGATCGAACAAACGACGAATAGAGACGGACAGACTTCCAACACAGCAAGAAGTGGGAGATCGAACAAACAACGAATACAGACGGACAGACTTCCAACACAGCAAGAAGTGGTAGATCGAACAAACAACGAATACAGACGGACAGACTTCCAACACAGCAAGAAGTGGTAGATCGAACAAACAACGAATACAGACGGACAGACTTCCAACACAGCAAGAAGTGGTAGATCGAACAAACGACCAATAGAGACGGACAGACTTCCAACACAGCAAGAAGTGGTAGATCGAACAAACAACGAATACAGACGGACAGACTTCCAACACAGCAAGAAGTGGTAGATCGAACAAACAACGAATACAGACGGACAGACTTCCAACACAGCAAGAAGTGGTAGATCGAACAAACAACGAATACAGACGGACAGGCTTCCAACACAGCAAGAAGTAATAGATCGAACAAACAACGAATAGAGACGGACAGACTTCCAACACAGCAGGAAGTGGTAGATCGAACAAACAACGAATACAGACGGACAGACTTCCAACACAGCAAGAAGTGGTAGATCGAACAAACAACGAATAGAGACGGACAGACTTCCAACACAGCAAGAAGTGGTAGATCGAACAAACAACGAATACAGACGGACAGACTTCCAACACAGCAAGAAGTGGTAGATCGAACAAACAACGAATACAGACGGACAGACTTCCAACACAGCAAGAAGTGGGAGATCGAACAAACGACGAATAGAGACGGACAGACTTCCAACACAGCAAGAAGTGGGAGATTGAACAAACGACGAATAGAGACGGACAGACTTCCAACACAGCAAGAAGTGGGAGATCGAACAAACGACGAATAGAGACGGACAGACTTCCAACACAACAAGAAGTGGGAGATCGAACAAACGACGAATACAGACGGACAGACTTCCAACACAACAAGAAATGGTAGATCGAACAAACGACGAATAGAGACGGACAGACTTCCAACACAGCAAAAAGTGGTAGATCGAACAAACGACCAATAGAGACGGACAGACTTCCAACACAGCAAGAAGTGGTAGATCGAACAAACAACGAATACAGACGGACAGACTTCCAACACAGCAAGAAGTGGTAGATCGAACAAACGACGAATAGAGACGGACAGACTTCCAACACAGCAAGAAGTGGGAGATCGAACAAACAACGAATACAGACGGACAGACTTCCAACACAGCAAGAAGTGGTAGATCGAACAAACAACGAATACAGACGGACAGACTTCCAACACAGCAAGAAGTGGTAGATCGAACAAACAACGAATACAGACGGACAGACTTCCAACACAGCAAGAAGTGGTAGATCGAACAAACGACCAATAGAGACGGACAGACTTCCAACACAGCAAGAAGTGGTAGATCGAACAAACAACGAATAGAGACGGACAGACTTCCAACACAGCAAGAAGTGGTAGATCGAACAAACAACGAATACAGACGGACAGACTTCCAACACAGCAAGAAGTGGTAGATCGAACAAACAACGAATACAGACGGACAGGCTTCCAACACAGCAAGAAGTAATAGATCGAACAAACAACGAATAGAGACGGACAGACTTCCAACACAGCAGGAAGTGGTAGATCGAACAAACAACGAATACAGACGGACAGACTTCCAACACAGCAAGAAGTGGTAGATCGAACAAACAACGAATAGAGACGGACAGACTTCCAACACAGCAAGAAGTGGTAGATCGAACAAACAACGAATACAGACGGACAGACTTCCAACACAGCAAGAAGTGGTAGATCGAACAAACAACGAATACAGACGGACAGACTTCCAACACAGCAAGAAGTGGGAGATCGAACAAACGACGAATAGAGACGGACAGACTTCCAACACAGCAAGAAGTGGGAGATCGAACAAACGACGAATAGAGACGGACAGACTTCCAACACAGCAAGAAGTGGGAGATCGAACAAACGACGAATAGAGACGGACAGACTTCCAACACAACAAGAAGTGGGAGATCGAACAAACGACGAATACAGACGGACAGACTTCCAACACAACAAGAAGTGGTAGATCGAACAAACGACGAATACAGACGGACAGACTTCCAACACAACAAGAAGTGGTAGATCGAACAAACGACGAATAGAGACGGACAGACTTCCAACACAGCAAGAAGTGGTAGATCGAACAAACAACGAATACAGACGGACAGACTTCCAACACAACAAGAAGTGGTAGATCGAACAAACGACGAATACAGACGGACAGACTTCCAACACAACAAGAAGTGGTAGATCGAACAAACGACGAATAGAGACGGACAGACTTCCAACACAGCAAGAAGTGGTAGATCGAACAAACGACGAATAGAGACGGACAGACTTCCAACACAGCAAGAAGTGGTAGATCGAACAAACGACGAATAGAGACGGACAGACTTCCAACACAGCAAGAAGTGGGAGATCGAACAAACGACGAATAGAGACGGACAGACTTCCAACACAGCAAGAAGTGGGAGATCGAACAAACGACGAATACAGACGGACAGACTTCCAACACAGCAAGAAGTGGGAGATCGAACAAACGACGAATAGAGACGGACAGACTTCCAACACAGCAAGAAGTGGGAGATCGAACAAACAAATAGAATACTTCACTACCTATACTATGCTCCCAATAGAATACGTCTCAAATAGTATCTGAAAAACAAGTCCGATTCCTGCCGTTCACACACACAAACACACATACGCACTGAGAATGACACACACGCAGAAAACACATGACCGAGAAACATATCATCACAGTCACAGACACACAGAAAGAGCAAGAGAGACACCACTAGTTACAGACACACAGAGAGACACCACTAGTTACAGGCACACAGAGACAACACTAGGTACAGACACACAGATAGTCACCACTAGGTACAGACACACAGAGAGACACCACTAGCTACAGACACACAGAGAGACACCACTAGCTACAGACACACAGAGAGACACCACTTGCTACAGACAAAAAAGAGAGACACCACTAGTTACAGACACACAGAGAGACACCCCAAGTTACAGACACACAGAGAGACACCCCTAGTTACAGACACACAGAGAGACACCCCTAGTTATAGACACACAGAGAGACACCCCTAGTTACAGAAACACATAGAGACACCACTAAATACAGACACACAGAGAGACACTCCTAGTTACAGAAACACATAGAGACACCACTAAATACAGACACACAGAGAGACACCCCTAGTTACAGACACACAGAGAGACACCCCAAGTTACAGACACACAGAGAGACACCCCAAGTTACAGAAACACATAGAGACACCACTAAATACAGACACACAGAGAGACACCCCTAGTTACAGACACACAGAGAGACACCCCTAGTTACAGAAACACAGAGAGACACCCCAAGTTACAGACACACAGAGAGACTCATCCCAAAAGAGTGTATATAATAACGAACATTACAAACTTCCAATAACAGAGGTCAGAGGTCAGGTGAGGAAAAAAGCAAAATCTTTTAAATGTTGCGAAAAAAAAACTTCGTATCTTAGCTGGATTTATACCCAGAAACCTTTCCCTGTCAGGCAAGCGCTCTACTTCAACTGTTACAGAAAGGATCAAAGAGCTGATGAAAGAGTTTGACCCACCTGTCCACTGAAATGATGCATACATTAAAGGAGGATGAGGAACAGACCACAATGGTGACAGAGGACCACACGTGACACAACATTTTTTGCTTGGGATCTTCCGACAATCTCTAGAAAAAGGAGAAAACATGTCAGCATTGTTATTTGGAAACATAGTCGGTATGAATTTTAAAAAGTGCTCTCAATGAATCACTTTCTCTGTCAGAACTCAAGCATCCTCTTGGATTTAAAAAAAAATTAGACCTACTGGATTTTAAGAAATTAGACCTGCTAGATTTTTAAAAAATTAGACCTATTGGATTTTAAGAAATTAGACTTGCTAGATTTTTAAAAAACTTAAACCTACTGGATTTTAAGAAATTAGACCTGCTAGATTTAAAAAACTTAGACCTACTGGATTTTAAGAAATTAGACCTGCTAGATTTTAAAAACTTAGACCTACTTGATTGTAACAAATTAGACCTGCTGGATTTTCAAAAAACTTAGACCTACTGGATTTTAAGAAATTAGACCTGCTAGATTTTAAAATCTTAGACCTACTGGATTTTTAGAAATTAGACCTGCAAGATTTAAAAAAAACTTAGACCTATTGGATTTTAAGAAATTAAACCTGCTAGATTAAAAAAAACTTAGACCTACTGGATTTTAAGAAATTAGACCTGCTAGATATAAAAAACTTAGACCTACTGGATTTTAAGAAATTAGACCTGCTAGATTTAAAAAAAAACTTAGACCTACTGGATTTTAAGAAATTAGACATGCTAGATTTTAAAAACTTAGACCTACTGGATTTTAAGAAATTAGACCTGCTAGATTTAAAAAAAAAACTTAGACCTACTGGATTTTAAGAAATTAGACCTGCTAGAAATTAAAAAAACTTAGACCTACTGGATTTTAAGAAATTAGACCTGCTAGATTTTAAAAACTAAGACCTACTGGATTTTAAGAAATTAGACCTGCTAGATTTAAAAAAAAACTTAGACCTACTGGATTTTAAGAAATTAGACCTGCTAGATATAAAAATCTTAGACCTACTGCATTTTAAGTAATTAGACCTGTTAGATTTTAAAAACTTAGACCTACCTGATTATAAGAAATTAGACCTGCTAGATTTTTAAAAACTTAGACCTACTGGATTTTAAGAAATTAGACCTGCTATATTTAAAAATCTTAGACCTACTGGATTTTTAGAAATTTGACCTGCTAGATTTAAAAAAAACTTTTGTTAATGTTCAAAGGGGAGTAAATGATACATCACTTTAATCTTTTCGTTTTACATCGGTTACCTCCCAGCAGACTTGGTCCTCGCGCCTTCCTGGCGAGAAGTTTTAAGCTAATGTGAACTCTTTAAAGGTATTCGATCCCAATAATGACGAATGTTAAATTATAGAACTAGCATTTGAAAATAATTTATTCTATAATTTATGTTTCACTAGCCCCCCCCCCCCCCAATAGTGACCATCGCCCTGGCAATGATCATAATTTCTTATAATCTATTTTTAATCCCAGTCTTGAGTGTGTGTAACCTTTTCCTTAAGAAGTTGTATGGTAGGGACAAAATTTAATGAATTTAATTCTTCGGAACCTTGCCTGTTTGATCTTGATGAAGTCACGTGATAATCCCCGAGTAAAATATTAACCTTCATCTTTACACTATCGCTCAACCATCAAGTACCAAAGTGAGCAAGGCAAAAGGTTTTCTTATCAACAATCAGCCACTCCCCCCCCCCCAATCCCCCAAACCCCAACACTAATAAACACATTGATGACTACATTCTGTTGTCCTGTAAGTAAAGACCTACGTTTCCTCTGTTGTAGTCTCCCTGGTAAGTTTTATCTTCTTGTTTTGTACGTAACATATATTTCCCTTAGTTTCACCCTACAGTTATATCTAGTGATATGAAATCCAAAGACAAAACAGGATTCGAACCATGAACCTTCTTGTCAAACATTAGAATTAACATGAACATCAAGACACGGAGTATTATAGCAGTTTTCTCATGCCTCAGCTTCTTCCCCCCCCCCTCCCCCAGAGTTAATGGCATAGAATCAAAACCTCTATTCCATCTCTCCTCCCTACCAAGAGTTAATGGCATAAAATCAAACCCTCTATTCCATCTCTCCTCCCTACCAAAAGTTAATGGCATAGAATCAAAACCTCTATTCCATCTCTCCTCCCTACCAAAAGTTAATGGCATAGAATCAAAACCTCTATTCCATCTCTCCTCCCTACCAATAGTTAAAGGCATAGAATCAAAACCTCTATTCCATCTCTCCTCCCTACCAATAGTTAATGGCATAGAATCAAAACCTCTATTCCATCTCTCCTCGCTACCAAGAGTTAATGGCATAGAATCAAAACATCTATTCCATCTCTCCTCCCTACCAAGAGTTAATGGCATAGAATCAAAACCTCTATTCCATCTCTCCTCCCTACCAAGAGTTAATGGCATAGAATCAAAACCTCTATTCCATCTCTCCTCCCTACCAAAAGTTAATGGCATAGAATCAAAACCTCTATTCCATCTCCCCCCTCCAAGAGTTAGTGTCATAGAATCAAAACATCTATTCCATCTCTCCCCCCACCCAAGAGTTAATGGCATAGAATCAAAGCCTCTATTCCATCTCCCCCCCCCCCCCAAGAGTTAATGTCATAGAATCAAAACCTCTATTCCATCTCCCCCCTCCAAGAGTTAATGTCATAGAATCAAAACATCTATTCCATCTCTCCCCCCACCCGAGAGTTAATGGCATAGAATCAAAACATCTATTCCATCTCTCCCCCCCCCCAAGAGTTAATGGCATAGAATCAAAACATCTATTCCATCTCTCTCCCCCCCCCAAGAGTTAATGGCATAGAATCAAAACCTCTGTTCCATCTCTCCTCCCTACCAAGAGTTAATGGCATAGAATCAAAACCTCTATTTCATCTCTCCTCCCTACCAAGAGTTAATGGCATAGAATCAAAACCTCTATTCCATCTCTTCTCCCTACCAAAAGTTAATGGCATAGAATCAAAACCTCTATTCCATCTCCCCCCTCCAAGAGTTAGTGTCATAGAATCAAAACATCTATTCCATCTCTCCCCCCACCCAAGAGTTAATGGCATAGAATCAAAACCTCTATTCCATCTCCCCCCCCCCAAGAGTTAATGTCATAGAATCAAAACCTCTATTCCATCTCCCCCCTCCAAGAGTTAATGTCATAGAATCAAAACATCTATTCCATCTCTCCCCCCACCCGAGAGTTAATGGCATAGAATCAAAACATCTATTCCATCTCTCCCCCCCCCCCAAGAGTTAATGGCATAGAATCAAAACATCTATTCCATCTCTCTCCCCCCCCCCCAAGAGTTAATGGCATAGAATCAAAACCTCTGTTCCATCTCTCCTCCCTACCAAGAGTTAATGGCATAGAATCAAAACCTCTATTTCATCTCTCCTCCCTACCAAGAGTTAATGGCATAGAATCAAAACCTCTATTCCATCTCTTCTCCCTACCAAAAGTTAATGGCATAGAATCAAAACCTCTATTCCATCTCCCCCCTCCAAGAGTTAGTGTCATAGAATCAAAACATCTATTCCATCTCTCCCCCCACCCAAGAGTTAATGGCATAGAATCAAAACATCTATTCCATCTCTCCCCCCCCCCCCAAGAGTTAATGTCATAGAATCAAAACCTCTATTCCATCTCCCCCCTCCAAGAGTTAATGGCATAGAATCAAAACATCTATTCCATCTCTCCCCCCACCCAAGAGTTAATGGCATAGAATCAAAACATCTATTCCATCTCTCCCCCCCCCCAAGAGTTAATGTCATAGAATCAAAACATCTATTCCATCTCTCCCCCCACCCAAGAGTTAATGGCATAGAATCAAAACATCTATTCCATCTCTCCCCCCCCCCATAAGAAAATGGCATAGAATCAAAACATCTATTCCATCTCTCCCCCCACCCAAGAGTTAATGTCATAGAATCAAAACATTTATTCCATCTCTCCCCCCCCCCAAGAGTTAATGGCATAGAATCAAAACATCTATTCCATCTCTCCCCTCCTCCCAAGAGTTAATGGCATAGAATCAAAACATCTATTCCATCTCTCCCCCCCCCATAAGTTAATGGCATAGAATCAAAACCTCTATTCCACCTCCCCCCTCCAAGAGTTAATGTCATAGAATCAAAACATCTATTCCATCTCTCCCCCCCCCAAGAGTTAATGTCATAGAATCAAAACATCTATTCCATCTCTCCCCCCACCCAAGAGTTAATGGCATAGAATCAAAACATCTATTCCATCTCTCCCCCCACCCAAGAGTTAATGTCATAGAATCAAAACATCTATTCACTCTCCCCCC
>JAZGLO010003598.1:0-20090 GCA_036873155.1 Biomphalaria sudanica
ATCTATGTATTCTAAGTCTAGGCCTAGGTCTAGATCTAGAACTAAATCTAAGTCTAGATCTGAAATTAGTCACTTAGTGAAATAGATATAGAATCTTGATATAGAATCTACTAGTCTATATCTAGACTAGAACTCGTATGACTTTATATGTTTAATCTTAAAAGTACTAGACCTAGGCCTATGTTATAATCAGGAATAGTAGGCCTTTTGTTACCGGGTAATGGTGTAGGCTGCTTTGCTGTTCGTATCCAATTAATTTCTTAATGTGATACTGCTGTTTACATAATAAATAAATTCGAAATCTTTGAATGATCTAAAATATCATGATGTCCGATTTTCATTTTCTCTTCTAGTTTCTGAGATCTAAATGGGACAGACAGATGGACAGACAGGCCACACAGAACTAATAGTGTCTTTTCCCCTTTCGGGGGCTGCTAAAAATGTAAAAACTATATTAGCTTGTTTTCGTTCAGAGTTTACAAATTTTACACCCAAACCCAAGTCACCCACTGGTCGGGGGATGGCGGCAGACAGTGTTAAAACCCATAGCCTAAAAATAAAACACAACCGGGCAGCCATCTATCCAGAAATGTCTAAACTTTCCAACCAACACAGTATGAGTCATGAGACAAAAGAGTTACGAAACAAAACTGAAGAAAAGGTCAAAGTTCACCTGTGAAAACTTGCTGGGTCTCTTGGCTAATCCAAATGTTGTCATAACTCTTACTGCCCGCTGGGTTATTGTTGCTGATGTTTGTGTAGGCGTCCTCTGGGATACAATTGATGTAGCCTTTGTTCTGCAGCTCTTTGAAGGCTGAATGACAGGATGAAAAATCAAGAATATCAAAAAAGTACTATTTAAAAAACAACAAAACAAAAGATTATTTAAAGTTAAATTGTTAGAATTAGTTTGGATCAGTCATGTACTTAAATTTGTAATAGAGCTAGACTCACTATAATAAATGTGTGATTACAAATATTATTACCCATTTTTTTTGCTAAGGCTTTTAGATTTCTGAACGTGCTATGATCCTATCACTTGTCTAGACCAATTGGGAGAGAGGTGGGGGAAGAAACAAGGAGGCATCTAGGTAAATGTTACTTTGATAGCTTTTTAAATGCATTTTTTAAAAAAGTAGTATGACTTAATTTCAAACATATGGGCTCAAACCCCAAGGGGACTAATTCATCTTATACCACTACATTTGTCAAGTACAATTTATTTTGCTTCTTCGATACTAAACAAAGTAACTAATTGGTTAGTATTTTTTACTGATTCTTGTTTTGTCATGTAAAAGAAATAATTGTGAATACAGCTTGATCCCAGATTGGGTGTAGGAGAAATAATGTGTTTACATTGATTGTGGGAGAAATAACATGCACCAATTCTTACCAGACAGACAGAGTGAGTTGATATAAGCATTGGCTTCTGAACCAGAGGGTCCTTGGTTCGAATCCTGATTTTTAATTTTGGGATCTTAAGGGCAACTGTGAGTCCACCCAGATCTAATGAGTACCTGACACTATTTGGGAAAAAGTAAAGGTGGTTGGTCATTATGCTGGCCACATGACACCCTGATTAACCATGGGCCACAGAAACAGATGACCTTTACAATTCATAAGCAGCCCCAACATACATTTTCAGTAGATCATAATAATATGTGTGTCTAACATTTGAAATTGAGGGATACTGGTACTTTACCTAAAAAGTTCCTTTTTTAAAAAAGTTTTAAAAAAAATAATTTAGTTTTAAGAATTTCACAAATGCTCCAAAGAGGTTTAGAGGTTTGAGGAACCTAATATCCCTGAATGTCTATGAAGTGGTTTCCTGGAACCTAATATCCCTGAATGTCTATGAAGTGGTTTCCTGGAACCTAATATCCCTGAATGTCTATGAAGTGGTTTCCTGGAACCTTATATCCCTGAAAAGATTTGCTGAAGTGTTGTGCACAATGCAACATTGAAACTTTTGGCCACATTTAATTGTGTTTTGCACAAATAGTCTCTCTGTGATCTTCTTGTTAGAGGACACTGTATTGAGACACTGGGACTTCTTGCTCATTCTTTTCACTTGTATCTTTGGGCTTTATTTTCTTTTTATCTCAAAGAGCTATTCAGTCATTCACTTCTCATTTGCTACTTTATTAGAATGTCAGGGGGCCCAGGAAAATGAGTCAAGGCTTAAAAATCAAACCATAGGGTGGGTACTAAACAAATAAATCCTCACACAATTATTTAAGGATTCAGTCATTCATGAAGTGAAACCATCCTACACAACATTAGACAAATAAAGATAAATGATTCAAACAAACTTGTAACTTGTATGCAAAGAGTTGTCAACTATAACAGTAAACAGGATGTTGTTTGATTTGATCTCAAACTTACAAGTTCATTTAGTGATCATGTAGATTTTACTTTCAACAAATTTAATTTGCTTACATGTATTGTTTCTAACGTAATGATGGTTAAAAAAATAACCAAGCCAGACATCAATGTTAAATAATATTTGAAATGTCACAAACTTCTTCGATTGTCTCCCCTTAGCCTCTCTGCCACCAAACAGGATGTTGATGTAGCAGACATACTTTGCTATCATCTAGTCAACAAAAGGTTGTAATTTTTTATTTTTCCTCTATGGTAAAAGGGTTCATGCCACAGCACTATTTAGGTCGTGTGAAAAAGAAGTCACCTATTCAAACTCAATATTTGTGCACTTTGTTGGTTGTTTTTGCCCATAAAAAAACTAGGATAATATCAATGTCTTGATAGACAACCAGATAGTATTCAAGTTTTCAAAACATAGCTCCAATAAAGATGTGAACACAGTGTCAAGTGTTTGTCTGGGTTTTTGCTTGATTTTTAATACAAGATTTGTCTGAAAGTTTTTGACTTATTATTGTATAAATATTTATTAACTAGCCAAACATTACTCGCAGCCTGCAGACATTAGTTGGGAATATTGCTGGTATAGAATAAAATAAGAGTATGAAAATAGGTTTACCCTTTTAGCCAACATATGAGCAAATAAAAATAATGTGATGGGTTTACCTGATTTGTTAAAAAGTTTTGTTCTTTAATAGAGATAAATTTAGGTTTTTTTTTTTTTAGGGCCTCCCAGTCGTGGGGGAGGGGACATTAAACATTAACTATGGTCTCAGCTATCATCTAAGGAATGTTTATGCCAAGTTTTATCAAGTATGGTCAGATGGTTTTGATTTCTATGTGGGACATACATACATACAAACATGCGTTTTTCATTCTGCTTTATATATTAAATGAATTAAAATGTGTACTTTTTTTTCTCATCACAGAAACAAATAACAAGTACTGAATTGCTTCAAAAGAAAATTTAAAACAATATTTCATTTGTCTTTTTCTTGCGTGCCATTCTGAGTGCACTGTAAAGTTAAGCAGATCATTACAGTTAGGTGGGCCATTACAGTTTGGTTATGTGAGATGGCCAACTGGTAAAGTTCTTGGTTTCTAAGCAGAGGGGTACCAAGTTCAAATCCACCCAACTTTAATGGGTACCTGACATTTAGTAAGGCATTGTGCTGGTGACATGACACCCTCCTTTACTATTGTCCATAGAAACAGATTTAAGCTTAACTTTATCTTCCCCCAATGATGTTCTTAAAGGAAAACTCCAATGGTTTTGACAATTTTTGAAATAATATGTGTTTTGATTTACAGATAATGAATATATGATTCTTTTTTTTCTTTGCAATAATAACTTAGTAATTGATGTTTTTCTGACGTAATTTTCCTGCGCATCCAAAACAGTCAGACTTTCACCGGGTTTCTATGTGACGTCACAAATGTGTTTTAATCTATTGACTTATTGTATAACAGGAGACCATACAGCAAAGTTTACATTCTCGTAAAAGAAATATATCTTGGTCTATGCAGTTAGATATAGGATCTTGTAAGCAAAGAAAAAATGCGTATTAAAAGTAGATTTACATGCTTGACTAACCACGGCAGTGTGTATTTTCTCGCCAGACCACTCAACACACAACAAACACTATCGCTTGGTTGTCTTGTCATGACCGACTAAATGTAGTATCGACTAGACCTTACACTGACCAGTTTGTTCAAATCAGTCAGACACACGATCTATTTACTTCTTGGGACAGAGAGAGGTTTAGATGAAAATGCCTTTTTTTTCTCGAGTTGATTATCCTAATGCTTTTAGATCTATCTATACATGTATATATATATAAGTATCATAGCTCTGGACTAGCCGTTACTAAGCCTAACAGCTACTGTAAGAATGAAGCGATATGATTGGTTAAATCTAGTTTCTCTTTCAGTATTGTTTAGGGAAGTGACATATGAACTAGCTTAACTACTAAGCCTAACAGCTACTGTAAGAATGAAGCGATATGATTGGTTAAATCTAGTTTCTCTTTCAGTATTGTTTAGGGAAGTGACATATGAACTAGCTTAAAACAAAATCTCATAGAACCCCATTTTTTTTTAGATGTCAAGAATTTACTGACTAATTTATTAAATATAAATGTTTCAAAGCATTTAAATAAAAAATGGTAAAGTGTTTACTATTACAACTTTTTATGCAGAATTTAAATATGTCAATAACTAAAATTTGAAAACCCATCGAAGTTTCCCTTTAAAGAAAGCTTTACTTTTTTTTTTTTTTTAAATTTACTCTGTAATTTTTGTTTTTGTAAGAAAGAGATTTTAAAAACACAACTTACCAGAAGCATTTGGTTTCAAATTAAAATCCCCAACCATAATGATATCATTTTCACCTGGTAAATACAAAATACAGAAAAGGTTTTTTAAAAATATGGAACCAATTACAACAAAAAAATAAAGACTCCACAAAGCTGAATAGAGAAAGCAGTTTGCATGAAACAAATATTTAATAAGCTTTGCTTTACAAAGAGATAGAACACAATCCTACAATAAGTTTGAGCTGACCTTCCCTGCTCTTGAAAATAAAATCTGTGTTAGCCTTAAGTGCCTTCATGCCATAATGGATATACACTGGCAAGAGTACCATTTAAATAATCATGTTATGCTGGAGACAGGTGTGGACAGTATAAAATCACTACTGACCATGTGACAGCTGCGATGGCTCTGACACCTATTTTGCGTGGGGATGATTGCATGTCAGGAGATCATTTTTCGCCAGGAGGAAGACATAAAAGAAGTTCCCCCAGAAAACACTAAAAAGAAAATCAACACAGAGGAAATCATCCGGCAGCAGTTGGCCTCTTAGAGAGCTGCCATGAAGATAATGGGACACACATATGAGGCCCAAAGAAAAGCACTTGCCAAAGACAGTCACAGAGGACTAAAAAATTTCTAAGTTGACCCCTGGCAAACAAAGGCTTTGTCTGCATCAGATGTAGCAAAATATACAGATCGCAACTGGGTTATTAGAAACACTGCACTCATCCTTTGGAATCAAAGACATTGCCATATCTAGCCTCAATTAGATGATGTGAAGGTAGGAAAGAAAGATTCAAGATTGAATTGATAGACAAAAGAAAGGAGTTAATTAACACAGGGCTCAAACAAAAAAAAACCCAACTCTTAGCAGAAGTAGTAGACAACTGACCTTTTAGGGTTTTCTTTATGGCATCCACAAGGTCACTCACGGTGCCAGCCTCCTTTTCAGTCCGATCCAAATCTTCGTTGTTAAAACCTGTGGCTTTCAGATGAACACTCACTATGACACAGTCGAATTTGCCATTGACCTGGAACAACAAGTAGTAACATTCTGAGTTGTCTATCTTTACTTATTACTTTGAGTCAAATGACTATGACTAACTACAATGATACCGCCATAGTACACAGAATGAATGCGATCTTTAGTTAGAATATAGGTGATGACTTTTTTTTTAAATGACACAAACAGTACTGTGGCATAAACTATTTTACACTAATGATGTGTGGCTGAGTAGACTAAAAAATTGACTACCTAACAAAGGGGCTCAAACCGGAGCCCCGAAGTGGACCAGGAATTTTAAATTAGTATTTTGACTTGAGCCGAGCCATGTTTGCTGAGCTCCCTGTAGAAAACCTTCTCCCATACACCCCCTCTCAAAACAGATCCACAAAAGACATTGGACAGAGCATGCTATAACATGCGACACAAGATAAAAAAAAAAGCAGGGTGCAGGGTTGCAACCCCAAAAAAAAATATGGTGCTAGTTTTGGATTTTTTCGGCACATCAGTACAATGCAGGCCATGTCGTGCCGCTCCTAGTTCAATAAGCCTTTGGAAGCTATAGGAAAACATTGTCATTTTTCTATGACGTCGAGTCTGTGTCAAAGAACACAGGTGTCCTGGTCTAATAAGAATATAAAAGTTCTCAAATTTTTTTGCCAAAATAAGACGCTTAAGACACACACATTTTCCTGCGCTGGCTCTAATACCATATTGCATTTATTATCTTGGTCCATTTTTTTTTATTCAGGCACAGAATTTTTAGGTTAAAATCTCTTACCAGCTTACCATTTCTAAAAAGAAAGAAATACCTAGTCATTAGTTTTTATACTTAGGAAAATTATAAAAAAAAGAGGCTTACCTTAAAAATACCAAGAAAAGGTAACCTGGTGAATGGTTTACTTTTTCCAGGTTCCTTTTCTACCAAACATGATCTGACTAGCTCAATGCCTTGAGATTTGTCATACAGGAAACCATTGTATTCCGAACCCTGAGGGCAAACCAAGGTAATGAAGACAATGGAAATAGGATAAAAATATGTGGGCTATCTGTGGTGTATTTGTAATGGCACTGTATAAATATTATTGTACAATAGCTTAAAAGAAAGGGGAAAAAAAAAGATAAATAGACATGAATATCTATAGCAATAGTTTTTATAAATGTCAAGAAATCTTTATGCAACTTTTTTACAGTAAAATTATTATCACACATAGGAAAAAAAAAATATATATATTATTGGTATTATTTACAATTTGGACTAACAGAGCAGGAGGGGCTATGTCATAGACTTAAAAAAGCTTTGCTAAATTTGAATATAGGAATATGGAATGAACTTTTAAAAATGGTGTCTCTGAACTGTAATAGCAACAGGCTAACATTTCCAAATATTCCTAATAATCATCTTTTCTTTGATGTTTGAAATATAGGCTCTCTTCAGTTAGAAGCAAAACCCAATAAATGGCTGTCCTTGCAGTAAACAATTGCATAACATTTAATTAACCAAGGTTTGCTTCAAAATACCATCAAAATGATTATAAATGGTATTTCTGTTTCTGTTTTAAAAACTCAATTAAATGCAGCCAGTAGAAATAGCTTATTGATGTTGAAATATTCAGAAGTATTTAAAAAAACAACAACAGATCTCAAGTCATCTACCTGATGCATTCTGCCAGTTGCCTCAGACAATACACACGCCCACTGGCCTCGTCTTCCACTCCATTTCTTAACATTCGGTAATGTTGGTGAATTGAGTTCTTGACAAATCTGTAGGTGGTCACAAATAGTTAATCAATTTCACCAATTCAAAAAGCTTGTTTTAGTCAGCATTTGCTACTTTTATCATCATAAGAGTAAAACTAAAGAATGGCAAATGTATCAATAAAAGAGTTATACCAACAGGAGGTCTATATTTTACTTAACAGAATAATACTCTAGAGCAGGCTTTATATTATTTACATTACAATTCAGCACTGTCAATGCTACCAAACAGTAAACTGTTTTTTTTTTTAAAGTGATTGTTCAGTTTATTACTCTCTGTGGTGATTTAGGTAAAGAAGATTGTTGCCTCTTAGAGAAAGGATAGAAGTGTCTCATTACTGCTAATATTAGTGACTTTTCTTTTCTGGCCAACACAACAGCAGAGACAGACTTGAACATAAAAACTTACTTCATTTAAAGCTTTTTTGTCTGCCACTTCTTGAACAGCTAATATACCTATCCTAGAGTCAGATGTTAATCAATAGTTTATTTATATGACATAGAATCAGATGTTAATCAATAGTTTATTTATATGACATAGAATCAGATGTTAATCAATAGTTTATTTACATAACAAGTTTATTTGTAATTCAGGAAAAAGTAAACAGTGTATTAATGAAGTCTAGTATTATCTGGGGAGTGTTTTTGCCTGAATCTGAGTGAACATGTCAAGACACAAGGGGAGGATAGCATACAATTTTCTTAAATTGGTTTAGTGACACGAGGAACCTTATCTCCAAGTTGTGTTAAGCTGGTTTGATCCAGAAATCACTTAACATCCGATGAATACAGTGATAAAAAAGTGACAGTTAAGTTCTAACAGATCCACTTTAGTGAGATGTTTGAGATCTTAAAGAACTAATAGCGGTGTCTTGACATTAAATAAGAACGTAACTTTTACTAAGAAAGGTCTCACATATACCAAGAACAAACCCTGGGTGATTGACAAAACAGGATACTGGTGTGTGGAAGAAGATTACACTATGATCACAAGTATTCAAACCCATAACCCATTCACCAGTTCACATATAATGCAGCTTGTTTTTTTTTAGCCTCTATGTACATAGTAGCAGTCTACAGCTTGATACTGTACTTCAAAAAAAAGTCTTACAAACAGATTCACATTTTAAAAGCTATAAAAGACAAAGGGATCATTAAAGACTTCAAGTGGCCAATACGAATTACATGCTCATGTAATTTTTGCTATTTGATGATAACTGTGCCAGAGTTTTTCTTTACCTGCTTGCTATATCCCAAGTTATTTCTAAATGTTTTTCCTTTTGCCAAGTCAAAGAAAACCAACTTTACAAGAAGCTGGCATTAATTAAGATTTGTATTAAGACTGCTTTATTGATCCTAATTGGAAATTTGCTGTGATAACAAGGACACTCTTTTTTCAATACAAAAAAAAAATAATAATCAAGAGGCCCGAACAAGACTCTGGCCCTGAAAACCTCCTAAAGAAGAAAAACTATGGAGAACAAACAGCCTAATCTGGAAACTAATGTGTGGTTCATCTTAGATATAGGATTACTGATCTGAACCCTCCAACAGGACAAATGAGAATGAAGAACACGAATACAAAAAAAACATAAAAAGTTTCATAAATGAGAGCATCAGAGATTTAATTGTAGGAAAAGAATGCCAAAAAAAAAAAGCCTATTAATGAATTAAAATTATTGCCTTTGCCTACATGACAAAGATGGGACACAGATGTCTAGCAAACTATCCATATGAAATATAGTTTTATTATGCTCATATTGTTGGCAGTAATTAATTACACATGTACAAATAGACATGCCATAACTTACCCATTTTCTAAAACTGTCATACAGATGACATCCTTTACTCCTGGATTGCTTGCTTTCTCTAAAGAAAACTTCTCCAGGTTCCAAGATGCCAGTCGAAACACCTTCCGATTATTATGCTTCAAAGTGACATCATCAACTTTGGGCCTGGCAGGCACTTTAGCTAGTGGCCCAAGTATCTCAAGTAAATTTTCCAAGGAGGTAGTAGACCTCAAGATGTAGTCTTCATCCGCTTTGTCCTTTCTCTGGGCTCCATTACTGACCTTGCCATTGGATACCGCATTCGGTTTAACCCCATTTGAAGTTGTGACAGTAGGTGGTTTAGTGATAGTCTCAACAGTCAAATAGGATTTAAAGCTTTCTAAATTATTAGGCCCAATGCCTTTCACTTTTAACAGCTCTTCTAAACTTTTAAACTTGCCATGTTTTTCTCTGTGTGCCACAATATTCTTGGCCAGCGTCATGCCGATTCCCTTGACTTTAATTAATGTGAAAACATTATCCGAATTAACACTGGCTAGGATAATGGGCTCTTCCAAGCCATTTTCTTGAGCTCTTGAGTTATCCACGACTCCGTTACAAGACTCGCTTTTCGGAAGCACAGGGGGGACAACATAAATGTCATCAAGTATCATTGCCAGTTTGGCCGCACCAACACCAGACGTAAGGGCCAGGTCTTCCACACATTTAAAACCGCCAATGTGATTCCGATAGTCTATGATGTTTTTAGCTATCCCTCTGTTGATGCCTGGGAGTGTCATCAGCTCTTCCTCTGTGGCTGTGTTGATGTTGACTAGGTACTTTTGGGTTTTGTTGAAGTCATCAATGACTGACAAGTTAAAGGTTGCACTAAGGTTGCGATGATGACCTTTTTTCTTGGGTGTGCTGGTGTTGTTACTTATATCTGTGTCACTACTTCGATAGCGAGGTATACAGCAGCTATTTACAGCACCCATTTTAGAACATTTATATTTTTTTTAATCCAAAGTGTTAAGGATCTAAAGAGAGAAGAAGAATATAAATATATATATAGATTTATATACAGATTTATATATAGATTTTCAAGTGAAAAATGAATTTTATTACAAAATAAACCCAAAAAAAATCAGTATTGATTATTTAGCTGCTTAAAAAGGCTTAGATTTAGAAGCGCTGTGGCTGAGCAGTAAAGTGTTTGGCTCCAAACCATTGTCACTGGTTCAAATCTTGGTGAAGACTGGTATTTCGGGATCTTTAGGCACCTCTGAGTCCTCCCAGCTCTAATGGGTATCTGACATCAGTTGGGGAAAGTAAAGGCGGTTGGTCGTTGTGCTGGCCACATGACACCTTTATCCATTAATTGTTAGCCATGGGCCACAGAAACAGATGACCTTTACATCATCTACCCTATTGTTTGCCAGATCTGAAAGGGGACTTCTACCCCTGTTTTGATTTTATTTAAATGGTAGCCTGGTTGTAAGTAATGTACTTCACTAGTGTTATTATGATGGACCATGAGTTCAAACTCTGTCCGCCGCCATCCACTAACATCCAGCTTCAGGTTTTGACTAGGACATTTATAATCTTAATTTCTGAAAGAAATGTTCAAAATATACAATTTATTATCTTTAGGCTCAGTGTCTGGGTATTGTGAGAAGAAAAAATTTTGTATGATCCAAGAATTGAAGATTTTGTAAGAGAAGAAAACTATGAGTTGAAACTTGTGTACTGTACGTAAGATGACTCTTGAGTACTTCAACACTAAAGACATGCTTTTAACCTCTGAGTAAAGCCTGAAGTCCAGTTCAACTGTAGCTTATGCATTGAAGTATTTTTTTAAATATTGCTACTAATTGGTCATTAGCTATAAAATTGATAAAAGTTACTCTATACCATATCATTTTTATTTTTTTTCTATCTTATATTCTTCTTCTTCTAGCCAGCTTTTTGCTGCTGAGCTGTGAGCTCTTTAGCAGACTGTGTCAAAGAAAAAGTATCTTATATAAATGTTATTTTCATGGAAACAGCCCAGAGCCTCAATTATTATTACAATAACAGGTTTCTATGTTTCTGACAGAATAAATGAAAAGTTATGGAATCCCCATATTGATGAAATAATTAAGAAATTAAAACTTGGCATGGAACAGGTCTTTGGTTTGTTTTACAAGTTTCAGATGTTCCTTCAGACTATTCAGATTGTTACATTATAGCCGAAACCTCCTGCTTGCACAGCGAGAGAGGGTAGAAAAAGTCACCTAGAGGTGTGTAGTCAAGTGGCATACATGTATGGGAGGGTTCATTCAGTAAACCTAACTTCGGAGGTGGTGGGAGGCGAGTTGAGCGGCTCAGTTTCCCATTGGACAAAAAAATCAAGCTGATAATTATTTGCTTAGCACCCTCCCCCACCTGTATCTGAAGAGATGGAATGACCAGTAGGTGAGGCTAGGCCAGTATAACAGGTAAAAACTGGTGCATGGTGAGAGGTGGGGTTAGGTGTGACGTCAGTTACAAGCAGAGAAGGGAAATATGTTGTGGGTTCAAATTGATAACCAATCAAGCTAGGTCTAGTGTGAAAAGAAAATTGTCCAATAAAAGGAATTTGAAGATAATATATTGGTTTTAACATATATTGTTTACTGTACGCAATATTTTTTGTGGCGTTGGCAAACGTTAATACTCGTGTTTTTTGCGTTCACAAAGCTTAAGGGACCATACCACAAGTTGAGCTGAATTCTAAGTATAAAAAGGTGTTGGCAATCAAAGAAACTATTCTATTTTAATTGCCCAATGGCTGATGAGCTTATACTTTCATTTTTTTTCCTTGGTCTAACCATTAGGAAGTTTTAAAAAAATGTGCCGACTTGTGTGCAATCGGTGATTTACTCGATGAGAGTAACGCCGCACTGAAAGAGTTAAAATTTGTGCGTATATGTTAAGTACACAAAAACAATTTTTGAATATATGCAGAATATAAGGCTTTACAAAGCATGACGTTTTTTTTTGTTCAAAACATTTTTCTATATAGACTACCAACAAAACTGTCCATGGCGACTCCATGGCCATTATTTTCTTTGTTAAATAGCATTTTCCAATTTGTAAGTGCCACGTAAGACTTACAGCAAAAAAAACTTGGTAGAATTATTGCCAGGCATGATATCTAATAGGAAAAAAAATTAACCTTTACTTTGTACTC
Organism: Biomphalaria sudanica; assembly: GCA_036873155.1. Lineage (NCBI taxonomy): Eukaryota > Metazoa > Mollusca > Gastropoda > Planorbidae > Biomphalaria > Biomphalaria sudanica. Next base: position 12,437 of record JAZGLO010003598.1, read on the forward strand.
TATCATAACTTCCCTATTGGTGAAAACAATAAAGTGATATTTTCATTATAAGTAAAAAAAAAACTTAACTTTAAAATAAAATCATCATTAAACAATTTCTAAGAGCAACCTGTGTAAAAAAAAAATAAAAAAATGTAATCTCAATTTTTTTGGTCATTTTCTTTCATTTCTACTTTTCTTTTTTTTTCCCATACCTAGTCTATATTGACTAGATAGTCACTAGATACATCCAGATCTATGCCTATGTCTATGACTTGGCGGGAGAGTTAAGAGAGATCTAGAACTTTATTTATTATTAAAGTTATTTTTTAGACTATCAGTATCAGTGTCACAATCAAAATAGGTAACTAGAATATTCAATATATATGTCTGTATTAGTCTAGCCGCTAGCCTCTACTAGGCTCTAGACTCTAGTCATGTAGTCACTCTAGTGACACTCTAGTCTACTAAGCTAGGCCCTACCTTAGTTAGTACTACTACTAACTACAACTACTAGTCTACCTAGACCTAGACTTAAGTCTAGATTCTTATCTAGAATCTAGCCTCGCGTAAGTAGTCTAGTAGACAATAGTATTGAATTAGTATTGAAATTAAATAGTGAGTAGTACTACTAGTAGATAATAATAGATAGAGTCTAATAGAGATGACAGATGTCTTATCATTATGAAAAATGAACATCAATATATAATTATAATTATTCAATATGAATATGATCTAATGATCATATTATGATTGATGTGATTGTGAATTATGAATATGATCATATGACTAAATTAGATCTAGAATTCTAGAAATACTAGATTAGATACAGCCGAAACTTTGTTGTTTTTTTACCTTTTGTTTTTTTAGATCTAGACTAGATCTTCATAGATCCAGAATCTAGATCTACTGTCACTGTTGCCTTTTTATTTATAATTTTTTTAGAAGGTCTCACTTTTATTTTTAGGTGTAGATAACATCTTCCCCTATTTCTATTATTATTATAGGGGAAATCACTCTATTGGGGGGCAAAAAAACGGTGTTAACTTAAATTTATCTGCCCAGTAGAAATTTCCAAATCCTCTGTAATTAAATCTGCAAAATTATAATCAGCAACATACTTGGACGGGAGTGTCTCTCCAAAATAGGGCTCCACAGCCATATGAAAAAGTGTTCGAGATGAACCATAGTCGTTCTACGACTGAAGAAGCCAATATACATACATATATATATATATATATATATATATATATATTTATAATATATATGATATAATCATATATGGCTCTTTCTGTGACTTGTCTGTCTTGAAAGACACGCCCAGATAAATAACTGGTTTTAGTTTCTTCTAGAGTGGTGGCAGAATCGCTTTCAGACTTCTTCTTCTATGATATGATTCCTTCAGAAAGCTCAGCATAGATGATGTCCTTAGGAATCCTTCCATCTGACATGTCTAAGCCAACTTGCGTAATCTTGTCTATGTAAAAAAAAAAAAAGCATACATATTGATACTGTTCGTATTGGCCAAATCTAAAAGTGTGACTTGAGGGATCGAATCCTTCCAGGAAATGCACATTATGCGTCCAAGGCTGCGCAAGTGAAACTGTTGAATCTATGCTCTTGATGCATGTATATTGACCAGCTATCATGGGCGTAGCCAGGATTTTTTTTTCGGGGGGGGGGTATTTTTTTCGCCCCCCCCCCTCGGAAAAAAATATATGTTTGTATGGATGGATGTGTATGTGTGTACATAACTAGTCTATTACATTCTGACCCTTCATTCTTGTGAAAGACGTTTATTGTGCCCTAGAATAGGTTCTTCCTGGAGTTAGTGAAAAAAATGTAGACTCCTCGTCATTCGCAGCAAGGGGTCTGGGGAAGCGCTAAGAGTACTAAAATTTCCCCTAAAATAAACAAAATTAAAGCAAAAGATCAGTCACTAAACCCCGACCCCCCCCCCCCCGGAGTAGGGGGGGATTTCATTTCGGTTCAACCCCCCCCCCTGGCTACGCCCATGCCAGCTATCACCATACAGGATATGGCTATACCTGGTCGTGCGGTTTGCGCGCTGGACTGTCGTTCGGATTTATCGATGGTCCCGGTTTCAAACTCTGCCCACTCCCACCCCCGTCGTCTTGCGGGAGGTTTGGACTAGGAAGTAAACTATCTGCCACTCTGAAGGAACACCTGAAACATGTCAAACATTTTACCAACAATAAGAGTGCTCACTATAGGTAGTGATAGGCAAAAGTGAACTAAAAAGTTAGAAACTTTTAGTTTAACTACAAAAAATTAGTTAAGGCCATTGTTTAACTAGAAAAAAAAAAGTTTAGTTGAAATCGTAGTTTAATTATTTTTACTTAGTTACTAACTAAAAAGTTTAATTAAAATGTGTACAACTTTTCAACATGTGGTCAGGGTTGAAAAGCACATCCCTATTTTCTGGTCATGTGATATCAATAACTTTGATTATCAAAAAAAAAAAAAATGATGCAGTTAACAACTATTTAGTCAGTCTGCATTTGAAGAGGGTTAAGTAAGATGCTGGGAGAATTCATGGCATTAAATATTTACAATTAAAAGTAGCAGTATAATAAAATGTTGTTAAACATATTTTGCTAAAAGCTTCTTTGCAATATTATGAATGGGATTGTTCCGAGTTTGTTTGTTTTTTTAGCCGAGCCACGTGGAGTTGTTTAATTTCTGTTTCTAGTGGGAGTCAAGATTAGTGAGTTAGGTCAATATTTAGTGGTTTTGATCAAATTCATTTACGGCAAACAATAATTTATGAACTGCGGGAACATCAAGTACACCCTTTTTATAGTCTTAAGACTTATTATTGAGATCTAAGAATCGACACTTAGGCCTAGATAGATCTTAAAGCATTAGGATAACCAACTCTATAAAAAAAAAATCTTAATCCACACCCTCTCTTGACCATAAAGTAAATAGACTGTGTCCAACTGATTTTAACGTCTGGTCAGCTAGACACACACGTAGGCCTATTGTACTGTACGTGTGTAGTTGATGATACTACAATTAAGACTACCCTGCATTTTTTTATTACGCGTTATGCAATAGTGTTTGCTTAAGGTTAGGAGTGGAGTGGTCAGACGAGGCATGGCTAGTCAAGCATGTTCTTTACACTAAAATAGTTACACACCCTCCCTGACCAGAAAGTAAATAGACTGTGTCCAACTGATTTTAACGTCTGGTCAGCTAGACACACACGTAGGCCTATTGTACTGTACGTGTGTAGTTGATGATACTACAATTAAGACTACCCTGCATTTTTTTATTACGCGTTATGCAATAGTGTTTGCTTAAGGTTAGGAGTGGAGTGGTCAGACGAGGCATGGCTAGTCAAGCATGTTCTTTACACTAAAATAGTTACACACCCTCCCTGACCAGAAAGTAAATAGACTTGTGTATCCAACTGATTTTAACAACCTGGCCAGATAGACGTACACGTGTAGGTCTATATAGTGTACTTGCGCGTTTAACGGTTATGCAATAGTGTTAGTTGTATTTTTAGTGGTCAGGCAAAAAATAGCACATCGGCATGATTAGTCAAGCATGTATTTTACACTGAAATAGTTATACGGTCAAATGTTTCTTAAAACTCCAACAATTTCATTTCTATTTCATTGGTTACTAGATATAATTTTTAAACTCTAATTGTATGTTATTTAATGAGATTTTAAACTTTACCGGTTTAAGTAATTAACATTTTCCGTTATATATATAAGTTAATATAATTTAAAAAAGAGTACCATTCTTTTCTAAAGGTTTTAATTCAAGGCAAAAATACAAGCACACATATTTATTTAGACATCTTTTTATAAATTTTATTGTGCATTAACGTTTATGTAAGAAACATATTCCTTAGTACTGATTTTATTATGGATAAATATTTCTAGGTCAACCTCCCCCCCCCCCAAAAAAAAAAGTTTGTTATAGTTTAATTAATTTTGTTTAGTTTAGTTTAACTATATTTTGAAATTCATGAAAAACTAATAGTTTAATTACTTTATTTTAGTTGATAACTAGTTTTAGTTTAACTTTTAAAAGTTAGTTTAGTTCCCATCACTAACTATAGGAGGGGATTGTAGATTAGCATTAAGGTTGCCGTGGTCAATTTGGCATTTTTCCAGACACGCTTTGAGAGTTTCGCCATGGCGTGTGAAGCCTTTCCAATTATTTTTGTCTTTCTTGGTCAACTCAATGTCTAAATTTAGTTTGTTGGCAATTGTTGATCCCAGGTATGAAGAATATTATGAGTGAGTCTGGTGTGAATGTACACTTTGGTTTCTTATACTACTTATAGTTATAATATTTTTGTTTGGTGTAATGCACAAATTGTAAGACAAATTTCCATACGGACAATAAAGATTATTATTATTATTTATTATTTCTGGTAGGGCTTATTTCTATGACGTCTTGCGCTAGAATTTTAGTCTTGGTGAGGCTTAATGACATAAATAATATAGGGCTGTGTGTAAGATAAACTCTTGGCAAAGTATTTACTATCTTGTAATCCTTCTTGTGAATGGGAGTTGCATGATCTTCTTCTGCAAACAGCAATTCACTAATCAGGATTTGCTGTCTTTTCGTTTTTGTCTTAAAGCCGAGAAAGTTTAATAGCTTTCTTCTTATCTTATATAATCAGATATACTGTGGATATATACTCCATCTTCCATGGATTTAAAGCATATATACAGGACTGCCAACACTAAGGGTAACTAATCCTAAGTTTCGTTCAACTCCACAATGTGAGACGAGGTACTTCCGGTATAAACTTATTTTATAAAACATTCACGATGTTTGAATGATGATGCCAGCTTGGATAATATATTTCTCTTTTCATCACATTTGACAATTTCTTTTTACATTGTATACTATTAATATGAGTTAAATACGCGATTAATGAAAGAGTCAATACAGTTTTGAGAGTGTCATTTATTACTTAGGTAGCCTATAGGCCTAAAATGGGTGATAGAAGTTAAGTCTGTGAGTGAGTCAGTCTAAAAAAAAATAACAATAGTGAGTCCCTGAGCCTACACACTGGCATCTTTACCAACTTTTATTTACATCTAGATTCTATACCTATTTTTTAAAATTTATTTGTAGTTTTTTTTTAAGATAGCATGCAGTATGCATGATATATATATAGTTAGTCCATCGAGGTTCGATGATGACCACTTTGCCATCCAGGGGGCTGAGGGCTTTGCACTAGGGTTTTATGCCTCCTCATGTGGCTGGTGAGACCTACGTGAGCCCGGAATGTTCGGCCGCACACTGGGCAGGTTATTCCAGCTGGAGCTAGTGTCGTTTGTCTTGCTTTTCTTTTCTGGCGTTTTTCTTCTGCCAGCGTTGTTCTTTTTTCCTTAGCAGCCTGTGCGCCAGTTTTCACAGCGCGACGCCATGATGCTTTGTCATGTGCCTTTGTCTCCCAGGTGCCTGGGTCTATGCTGAACGCCTTCAGAGAAGCTTTGAGGGTGTCCCTGAAGCGCTTTCTTTGACCACCTTGCGAGCGCTTTCCTTCGCTTAGTTGGCCATACAAGAGTCGTTTAGGGATGCGGTGGTCTTCCATTCTGTAGATGTGACCTGCCCATCGCAGCATATATATATAAACTAGTTAGAACACTATCTATGTAAATGCTCTTTTTTTAAGTTGGTAAATCAGATTTTGTTGTTATAAAAATCTGGCCATGTCTATCGCACTGTTACCAAAATTATGACTAAGAAATATTTTGAACGTCGTGTTTATCTTTAGTGATGGTTTCTTTATATAGTAAACTAATTCACCGGAAGTCATTCTTCTAACACTACACTGCGCTCAAGGACGCCTCGGTGTACGGGACGTATTTAAGTTATTTAATTGAATAATATAGGCGTGGTGCGCACAGTTGGCAGTCCTGGCAGTCAAATGGCTGTGTGAAGCGTCTAGTGTGGTAGCTTGACTTGTTGCCACCGCTGGCTAGCATCTGTGAAAGGGGAGCAGTTTTGTAAGTCTCTCTTGCCAGTACATAGCCTCTCCACAGCAAGTCCTATGCAGTATCTCCTCGTGGTGGCAGATGGAAACTGAGGCTGCGAAGCCTCAGGCTAAACTGCAAGGGTCTCGGAGGAGGTATGGCCCCAAGATGTGAGGCAGGCATGGCCCGTCGGCGTGCGGACACGCCCTGTTGCCCACAAACCAAACCCCTAGCTATAGGTCAATAGCCGCACTGCCTTGTGTGTGTGTCCCTGTAAGGTCTAAGGCTAAGAGAGTAAACCATAACAAAAAATCCGGTCCTGGAGCCTCGTAGGCGGGGGGACAGTAGTAAGACTTCTGCTCTCTGCCAAACTCCTGCAGCCACCTGTCCCCAAATTGTGATGGCTCGCCATCCCTTTGGACCCGGTCAGTATGGAAGAGAGGCGTGTGCTGACGTGTGGGCAGCCCAGCACTCGCAAATTTACCGCCCAGGCTTTCCCCTAGCAATGGAGAGGTCACTCCATCTCTGACAGTAATGTCTTTGGAAAAACACGGAGAGTGGTAGTTACCGGTGATAAGTTCCTAGCTGATTGGCGTAAGCTGGAACGCCAGGGACCACTCTTGACGGTAGGAGGGGCTTTTTAGCCTCACTGGATAGCTACTGCCTGCCTTAAGCCGAGCAGCCCTCGGACAGTAAAGTGCTATCCCGCCACAGCTTGCCGCACCACTGGGTGCTTGGTGCTAAGACAAAATCAAAAAGCAAGCTGCTCACCCGCACCTGCAAATACAATCAAAAGAAAACCCTCAATATTAATGCGTTTAGCAAGCTGGAACATACGGACAATGTGTCCTGGCTTCAATACTGACCCTGAACTCGTCACCGACATGCGTCAAACAGCTATCATCGACAGAGAACTCAGCAGACTAAACATTGATGTGGCCTGCCTGCAAGAAACCAGACTGGCAGACAGCGGATCTCTTACAGAAAGCAACTATACATTCTACTAGCAAGGAAAACCAGAACAAAGCCCTAGAATACATGGCGTCGGCTTCGCAATAAGAAACAGTCTCGTCCCCTGCATCGCGATGTTTCCCATTGGCAATGAAAGAGTAGCACACATGAAATTTGCATCACCGCAAGGCAAAGTTAATATAATCTGTGCTTACTCACCAACCCTTGCTGCACCGGAAGAGGACAAAGACAGATTCTTTCAAGCTCTAGAGGACGTAATTAAAAGTATTCCAAAATCCGAGCACCTCTATATAAATGGAGACTTTAATGCCCGTGTTGGTGATGGAAATGATGCATGGCCACAATGCTTGGGACCTCATGGTGTTGGCAAAATCAATGACAATGGCCAAAGGCTACTCGAGTTCTGTAGCTCTCATGAACTGTGTGTAACAAATACATTCTTCTCTGGCAAGGAACGCCATAAAGTCTCTTGGCAGCACCCACGCTAAAAAAGGTGGCACCAGCTTGACCTCTGCATCACCCGAAGGATGGATCTGAAAAGTGTCATCCACACCCGTTCATACCATAGTGCGGACTGCAACTCAGACCATTCACTAGTGCTAAGCAAAATCAAACTACTTCTCAAGAAGGCTTATACTTCCACTCAACCCAGAACTAGGCGAATTAACGTCAACCATGTAGGTGACACAGAGAAGTGTGCACTCTTTGGCGAGCTCCTGAACAGTTCA
>JAZGLO010003599.1:0-12916 GCA_036873155.1 Biomphalaria sudanica
CATTGTTTGACTCTTTCCAACTAGGAGCAATCCTTAGCAGAAATCAAGACAATGGCAGGTCCATTGTTTGACTCTTTCCAACTAGAAGCTCTCCTTAGCAGAAATCAAGACATAGGCAGGTTCATTGTTTGACTCTTCCCAATTAGAAGATATCCTTGGCAGAAATCAAGACATAGGCAGATTCATTGTTTGACTCTTCCCAATTAGAAGCTCTCCTTAGCAGAAATCAAGACATAGGCAGGTTCATTGTTTGACTCTTCCCAATTAGAAGCTATCCTTAGCAGAAATCAAGACATAGGCAGGTTCATTGTTTGACTCTTCCCAATTAGAAGCTATCCTTAGCAGAAATCAAGACAATGGCAGGTTCATTGTTTGACTCTTCCCAACTAGAAGCTCTCCTTAGCAGAAATCAAGACATAGGCAGGTTCATTGTTTGACTCTTCCCAATTTGAAGATATCCTTGGCAGAAATCAAGACATAGGCAGGTTCATTGTTTGACTCTTCGAAATTAGAAGATATCCTTAGCAGAAATCAAGACATAGGCAGGTTCATTGTTTGACTCTTCCCAATTAGAAGCTCTCCTTAGCAGAAATCAAGACATAGGCAGGTTCATTGTTTGACTCTTCCCAATTAGAAGATATCCTTAGCAGAAATCAAGACAATGGCAGGTTCATTGTTTGACTCTTCCCAATTAGAAGCTCTCCTTAGCAGAAATCAAGACATAGGCAGGTTCATTGTTTGACTCTTCCCAATTAGAAGATATCCTTAGCAAAAATCAAGACAATGGCAGGTTCATTGTTTGACTCTTCCCAATTAGAAGATATCCTTAGCAGAAATCAAGACACTGGTAGGTTTATTGTTTGATGATGATCATCTAGCTTTTCTTTGTCATTTTATGACTTTTATACCTTTACTATAGATGATTTTGTCGTGTAAACAATATGACTTTGAAAGCCTTGAATTTGAATGTCAAGTACCTGTATATGTCAATCTTATCTTATAAAATACAGACGTAGAAAAGAAGATGATTACGTCCTACGAGTTTTCATAGGTCAATCTAGTCATGACTTAAATTCTGCCTAGCCATTGGCTTTTGAGATTCGCCATTCCAAGTGTTATACTTTATTCATTTCGTAATAGTGCTTATTATGTAGTTTCAAAATCATCTCAAAAGTTATTTAAATAGCAAAATATTTTTGATACATTATTAAACCTTACACAATGCTTTTGAGGACAGATATGATTAGATATGATTGGATATGTTTGGTTGCACATCGCGTGGCATACAATTTATGGGCCGCATTGTATATAAATACTCGGGCCCATTTTGACAATTAGTCCGTTCCTAGCTAGTATAATGTTATGACATATAAAATCTTTACTATATAAAACTTTTTTGTTCTAAAAAGTTTTATTTTAATGAAACAACCTATATTTGGCATTAAATGTAGATAATGCGGGGCTAGAGTCCTGGATTCGAATTTCAGTGAAGACTGGGATTTTAAATTTTAGGATTTTTAGGGCGTCCCTGAGTCCACCCAACTCTAATGGGTACCTGACTTTAGCTTGGAAAAGTAAAGGTGGTTGGTTGTTGTGCTGGCCACATGACACCCTTCAACCATTGGCCAAAGAAACACATGACCTTAAAATCATCTGCTACAGATCGCAATGTCTGGAAGGGGAACTTTACCATCATTTAGATAATAAAAGTCTTGTTTTTGGAGATCTCGACGTAACAGACAGAAGACATACAGACTAAAAAAAAGTACCTTTTTCTTTTGGTGAGGATTTTTTTAAAATTTAAAACTGTTATGATAAACTAAACGCTATGTATTTTTTTTACATTAAAATTATAAAATGAGCAAAAAGTAGATAATATATTCCTACTAAGAGCCCACCCAGGATTACGTATGATGAAACGCACAATTCGGGACGCTTTCCATTTTGAAAATAATAATAATACTAAAAACCCTATTACAGCCTATTTGCTTTATATAAAGCGTATCGCCCTCTTGATAAGAAGCTGTTAGTTTAGAACCAAACAAAAACGTAATTAGCAGCATTTCACCCAAGCCCTTGCGGTGGGCTGGGAAGGCGAATTATAAAGAGGTCGACGTTAATTATCTCGAGCACATGAATGAAAACAACACACACGAGATCTCAACGAGATTCCAGGAGGAACAAAAAAACAACAACACATGCGACTAAAAGCATCAATGATGACAAGTGTCTAGATTCAAGTATTGACAGACGAAACAAGCGTCCTTAATGACTTTAATCATTTTATCTGTACAACCGAGGGAAGGGTGGGGCGGTGCCGAGCTAGATTTCTACCCTTTAATAGCTCTTTGGTATAGTCAAGGTAAAAAAACAACCAAATGGCACCACACGAAAGCAGAGCTTGTCAACGCCTCGTTTGGGGATGTACACTTATCACGTTAAATACGGTAATCTCGCGGCTGCGCCGAGAAGAAGCGGTGACAGCAGGTGCCAGGCCGACCATCTCTGTGTTTCGTAAAATAATAAATCGCGTGCAAATATCTTTACAAGTATGTGAACGTATGGTTTGGCATAAAATATCTCGCTGAAGGTGAATAAGTATCAAACTCATTACAATGTGCATTTAAAAACTATTTATAGATCGGTGCCTTTGGCATAAAATACCTCGCTGAAGGTGTGTAACTATGTAAATCTAAAGGTCAGTTAACCAAAAGCAATACAATGTGCATTTAAGAACTATTTATAGGTCGGTGTCATGATCTAAACAGTTTTGGCTTTCACATTCCCTTCACTGTTATTTTGTTTCAAAGCTTATATCAACTCACTCTGTCTGTATGTCTGTCTGTCTGCCTGTCGTTATTTCTCCGACACCCAATCTCGGAGCAAGCTGAAATTGTGCACAATTATTTCTTTTACCTGACAACACAAGAATAAATTAAAAAAAAAGAATTAACCAATTAGTTAATTAACCATCGGTAATAAATACTTTGTTTGGTATCTCAAACATTTTATTGAGATCTTACTCGAGGTTGGTTGAGCACCCAAAGTTAGCATGAGAACCTTTTCCTAGATACTCCCTAGTCCCACATGTTAATGGGACCAGAACGCCATATGTTATTAGTGATTTACATCTAATACGGAATATATCAATAGCTAGGTTTTTGGTGTATCCGGTGTATAGGAAAAAAAAGTTTGTACTGATAAGCTATGCTTTAAATATAATAACCTAACCCTAACCATATCTATCTATCTATCTATCTATCTATCTATCTATCTATCTATCTGTTTGTCCGTCCGTCCGTCCGCCCGCCCAACTATCTATCTATCTATCTATCTATCTATCTATCTATCTATCTATCTATCTATCTATCTATCTATCTGTCTACCTGTCTGTCTACCTGTCTATCTATCTATCTATCTATCTATCTATCTATCTATCTATCTATCTATCTGACTGTCTGTCTACCTATCTATGTATCTATCTATTTATCTATCTATCTAATCTATCTATCTATCTAATCTATCTATCTATCTATCTATCAACTTGCTGTATAGTAACACAGACGTTCTCTACGTCTATACATTCGTTTTGACTGTATAAATCTAGAGATATCATGCATATTTAGTTATCTTTACATTTTCTTTATTCTCATAGACATGCTCACATATAGAGGCCTACACAATGTCATATAGGCGTTTATAATCACATATATGTCTTTATACTCACTACGTGCTCACTTGTAGGCATACATAGGGCCTACTCACCTATAGGCATACACCATACATACTCATACATACACACAGGCATACATATACACCCTAAATCTGCATAAATCGCCAAACTTCCTCTCTCTCTACAAACGTTCATTGGATGACGTGCGGCTTTGCTATTAACCCATAATTTTGTAATTAATATCATACGCTTTAAAGATTCAACAAAAAGGCAAATAGGCAAAGCAGTATTCTATTCTGGCCAGATTTTTCTTTGTGTTCTCCCATAGAAAAAAAAATGACGGTAATCGGATTGTCGGATTGACATGAAATGAGCATAATTTACAAATATTCTATTGGGGCAAAGAGACAATCAATTCAGTCTCTTCTCTCTGGGGTCGTTTGTTGCAGATGAGATCTGCATCTCGGAAACAGCCACGGCACAGGGGAGTTAAACGGGCACAATCAATGTGTTCATGGGTTATCTAACCTTTGGCCAGTGACTTTTCATTTCATTTGTTGATGCACTTATTGAAATTGTGCACAGATCTAGCTGTTTTTTTTAGTTAGTTATATAACAATCGATTTATAATTTATATAGTTTATAGTTCTAAAAATAACTTAATATTATTTTAAAATACGTTTATCTAAGGGGAAGAGCTCCGCACTTACAACTATATCTAAGTAGTGTAGAAGTCATTTCCCATATTCGCTGTCAAACTAAAGAGTTTATTACCAATAATTAATTGACCAATTGGTTGACAAATTAATTAATTCATGTTTCGTTAAGTACAATAGATAATTGTTTAAATTGTTCAATTTCATCCGAGACTGGGCGTGAGAGAAATAATGTGAACAATTATATAAGGGGACCAAACCCTTCATATTTAGCCATGTCTATGAATAATGAAAAAGGGACGATCAGCCGGAGTGGACCAAATGCCTATTGAACTTCTAAAAGCTGGAGGAGAAACCATGATAATCACACTTTTAAAGATTCGCAGCAAGATCTGGCAGTCAGGAGATTGGCCCAAATCCTGGACTAAATCACTCAGCATCACTCTTCCAAATAAAGGCAATTTACAACTCTGCCAAAACTACCGGACCATCAGCTTCATAAGCCATCCCAGAAATGTCTTATTTGAAGTTATCGTAGTCCGGCTAAAACCACTAGCTGAGTACATTGTATCAGAAGTGCAAGTGGGTTTTAGATAAGGTTGCAGCACAACAGAATAAATCCTACACCTAAGAATACTTTGCGAGAAAAAACCCCAACACCATCAGAATCCTTTCCTTGTCTTCACTGACTTCAAGAAAGCATTCGACAGAGTATGGCATGGGGCACTGTGGGCAACAATGGAAAAATCAAAACATAACAAAAGTTACCCAAAACCTCTATAAACAGGCCACTAGTGTAGTGTACTTCCACAACAACATTGGAGACTGGTTCAATCCCACAGTTGAAGTGAGACAAGGCTGGCTACTCTCACCAACTTTTTTCAATGTCTTCCTTGAAAGGATAATGGAAGATGCTCTCGAAGGCTATAAAGGTTCTGTAAGCATTGGACGAAGAAGAATTACTAACTTGTGCTTTGAGTATGGCATGGGGCACTGTGGGCAACAATGGAAAAATCAAAACATAACAAAAGTTACCCAAAACCTCTATAAACAGGCCACTAGTGTAGTGTACTTCCACAACAACATTGGAGACTGGTTCAATCCCACAGTTGAAGTGAGACAAGGCTGGCTACTCTCACCAACTTTTTTCAATGTCTTCCTTGAAAGGATAATGGAAGATGCTCTCGAAGGCTATAAAGGTTCTGTAAGCATTGGACGAAGAAGAATTACTAACTTGTGCTTTGGGGACTTAAAAGATGGTCTGGCAGGGACAGAAGAAGAATTGGCTGACTTGGTGATGTGCATACACAAGAATTTCGCAGCATATGGTATGCAAATCAATGCCGAAAAAAAAACACAAATTAGGACCAATAGCCAATTGGGCTTAAAAGGGACATCAGTATTGGTGGCGAAAAGCTGACAAGTTTCAATAGCATAAAATAACTTGGTGCTGGTGTCTCAGTAAAAAAAAAAACCTGAACTACTGGCTAGAATCGCACAGCCTACAGCAGCACTTACAAAACTCAAAACAATCTGGACAGACAAAGGCATAGCCCTAGACACTAAAATCAGTTGTCCAAATTCATATATGCATGCGAATCTTGGATGCTCATTGCAAATCTCGAGAAGAGAGGATCCTAACATTGGAGCTAAGATGCTACAGAAAGAACCAAAGTGTAGATTCCTTCTTATTTTTAACTCTCTTGGGTATTTTTAGTCCTATTTGAAACTTACTGTTGTTTCTCGAAATATAAACACTTTCTTTTTTATTGTTTATTCTACAATTAAAACAAAAAAAAAAGTATTAATAGACAGTCTCGTCTCATTTCTGCTAGTGGTCCCGTCTGGAGGGTACCCACCAACCAGCTTCCATCATGAGTCTCGGTTCTAGGTGAGTCTTCCCCAACTGTCTCCACGTCTTGCCCATCTGCTTGCATATCTCGGCGCCATGTATTCCTGGGCCGTCCCGTCTTCCTCTTTCCTTTGGAGATCCATGTGAGAGCTTGTTGTTATGATGTGTGTGTTTATATATGGTGACGGTGAGAGGAAGTTGGCTGGCGGCTATGTAGTGTGAATGATGCGGCTATGTAGTGTGAATGATGCGGCTATGTAGTGTGAATGATGCGGCTATGTAGTGTGAATGATGCGGCTATGTAGTGTGAATGATGCGGCTATGTGGTGTGAATGATGCGGCTATGTGGTGTGAATGATGCGGCTATGTAGTGTGAATGATGCGGCTATGTAGTGTGAATGATGCGGCTATGTAGTGTGAATGATGCGGCTATGTAGTGTAAATGATGCATGATAAGCGGCATTGTCGTCTACGGATTTAGGTAGACCAGACGACTCCAGAATGCCATAGTGAAAAGGTGTGTGTCTTTTTTTTTTTTTTTTGTAGTGAGTTAGATTTTGTTGAGAATACCATTTTTTATTATTACTAAAGTCAACTACATTTATTTCATTTCATCTCAAGTTAAATGTGTCTCTAAGGTAATAAAAGTTATATACAGCATTGTTCACAAAGAAGTTATTTAAACTATTTCAAAAGTCTTTACAAGTCAAAATAAAATACGCCTTCAGTGGCTTAGTTGTCTACTAGTAGTTTGGTGCTACAAGTCCACGACCGACAACAACACTTCTCATGTTGAATACAGGCTTGCTTGCAGGCGGTGGCCTATTCATCGCCAACGTCTCTGAAGGATCTCTGCTTCAATGGGCTGCTGCTTCGATCTTTGTCAGAGTTCCTCATGAGTGATGTCTGGGCAGCGGATCATTAGATTATTACTGAGGCAGGTATTGATGAATATTCTAGACTTTACTGTCAATTACTGAAAATAAAACGTCCTAAGGCGATTTACATCGTTGATGGGCTTACAAATCTAGATACAAAATTAAACAAGCAGCCTTTTAACATTTTTGTAAGAGTTTTTTTTTAATTTAGTTCGCCATTGCTTTTAGTTCATGGAAAGTATTCTTTATTTGAATGTAATATTTTGAGTCTATTTCGAATGTAGGATACAAGTGTTAATTTAAAAAAAGGGCCTGCTGACTCAGTGGTGAACTGATTAGCTTCCGAACCGAAGGATCTTGGATTCGAATCTCGGTGAAAACTGGGAATTCGAATATCGTGATTTTTAAGACATCCATCCAACACTAGTGGGTATCTGGTACTAGTTGTTCGTCGTGCTGGCCACATGACACCCTAGTTAACTGTCGGCCATAGAAACAGATGGATTTTTTTTTCATCATCAGCTACAACAAAGTCTGATAGAAACCATTGAACGTTATTATTGTTATTGCTTTTGTATTGCACATCTTCGTTCTGGTCTAATCTCTGTAGTGAACAAATGAGTTAAGGCAGTGATTGGCAAACGACGAACCGCGAGTCAACTCCGGCCTCGTAAAGGTTTAATCCGGCCGGCCCGCCACATTAAAAAAAAAAAAAAATTAAAATATAAAATTTCCTTAACAATGTAACAATTAAAGCTCTCAATACCAGATGAACCATTTGACTTATAGTGAGAATTTTAATTTCTAGGATTCATTCAAAGTTGTTGTTCCATTAGTAAAATTCCATGAGTACCCTAAAATTTTGGTGTATGGTTTAGGACGCCCCTGATTTCATCCAATTTTAATGGGTACCTGAAATTAGTTGGGGAAAAGTAAAGGATATTGGTTGTTGTGCTAACCACGTGACCCCTTTGTCAACCGTAGGCCACAGCAACTGATGACCTTTACATCATCTGTCCCTTAGATGACACAATTAAAATGTTCGTAAAACATTTCAACGATTAGATATTGAATACAAAGGGTTGAGGTGATTCTAAACATGAGTTGATATGGAAGTCTCTGAAAAGAGTCATAAGGCCGGCAATTAGATTGGTCTCAGAAAGCTGCAACACATACAAGTTATTGCAACGTATAATATTGTTAAAAAAAAATAAAACACTTTCTGGCGGAAAATCTGTTAAACAATCATAATTCAAGTTTGTGAAATTTTATGTCCAGATAATAAAAATGATTTAAATCTGTAAAACGTATCTGCATAATTACATCTAATATTTAATTTCCGTAATTTCTTAACTAAAAAAACAATTAAGGATCATCAAACTTTTTCCTTGAATATTTTGTCCCCCTCCTCCAAAAGTTGATCCATCACTGGTCTAAACAGAAGGTGTCCGTGCTGCATTTAGTCGCCCAGCAGTCATGACTCGGTTGGTGTGAAATCTGGAATTTAAAAAACAACACCATCAAAATACAGCGTCCCCCTCAGTTAGTTGTCCATTGTTAATGTGGTTTTAAACGTAGAAAGCATGCAGCTTGTTACCAGTGGGTGTGAATTCTAAGCCCTTGGTCTCACTAGCGTCAAGCTACTCAGCCTTAAGATTAGATGTAAAAAAAAAATAAAGCAAAACAAAAAAGCCGCACACCCTGAGAGCGTCTTGTTCCACTCAACTACCCCACCCTTCTCACAAGACCTTGGTTTTATTAGCCCTAGAGTGATAACTTAATTATTATATGGAGGCCAAACTACAAGGCTGACAGAACACACGTCGATAGTCAGACGAAAGAGTACCATTCATTTGACCAGGATATAGTTGAAACCCCCAGTATCGACATGATGAGTCTGAAAATATGCCAATAACAACAAATTGTACACCAGTGTGTTCTCAAGAACCAAGCTTTCCGCCATATACGCCGAATGACCTGAGAGGATGTAGATGAAGGTCTAAGATTGAAACAAATTGCTTTTGTTTTATTGACATTTCGTCCTCGACAGCGTCCTGTAGTCCTATTTTTATGAGTTGATTTCAGGGCAATAATCAGACCATGAAAATATAAGTGTTAGTTTTAAATTCTGGGCTTCCCTGAGCTTTTTACACAAAAAAAGAAATATAAACTTAACATTAAGTATTAAAAAGTGAAAAAAAATTAAAGTTCATAAAAAAATCGCAACAATCACGCTTACATTAATCTCAGATAAATCACGCGCTATCTGTAACGTGTTTTTTTTCCTTTCACAGATCATCCACGAAGAGGAGAAAAAAAAGGTCAAGCGACACAGAAATAACATTTATTGCTGAAGCCGTTACACTTGTTACGATTCCACGTCACAAACATGTCAGAACATTTCAAATTTCATGTCTTGCTTTCTATCTTTAAACCATTTTCTAAACTTCACGACATGTCTCTCCTTACTACCAGGCTACGAAGGGAAGAATATAACACACACACACAAACGAAAAAATCACATCTCTGTTTTATAGGCCAGTATGGAAAAGAAATGGAAGAGGGGGGGGGGGGGTTAGTTCCATTTGTGTTTATTGAGCTGAGTGTGGAGTTAACGCTCGTAAAAACATTATTCTCACATGATAGCGACTATTTCAGGTGCCCTGTTATTGCGACTTAAGTTCTTCGACATTTTATTGCCTCTTAAGGATTTTGCACGTGGATTGAATCACGGTAGCGAATGAGATAAAAGAAAGAGAGAGGAAGAGAGAGAAAGAAAGAGAAAAGGGAAGAGATAGAGAGAGTAAGAGAGAAGAAAAAGATACACAAACATTAAAAAATGAACAACTGAGAATAATCCAGAAGAAAAAAAAATCAAACAGAAAAAAATGCGAGAGAAAGGGGGGGGGGATTGGTCAGCAAAAGTAGGGGGAAGGGACGCAGTCAAACCAAAAGGAGAGAGGGGGGGATTGGTCAGCGAAAGTAGGGGGAAGGGACGCAGTCAAACCAAAAGGAGAGAGGGGGGGGATTGGTCAGCGAAAGTAGGGGGAAGGGAGGCAGTCAAACCAAAAGGAGAGAGGGGGGATTGGTCAGCGAAAGTAGGCGGAAGGGAGGCAGTCAAACCAAAAGGAGAGAGGGGGGATTGGTCAGCGAAAGTAGGCGGAAGGGAGGCAGTCAAACCAAAAGGAGAGAGGGGGGGATTGGTCAGCGAAAGTAGGGGGAAGGGAGGCAGTCAAACCAAAAGGAGAGAGGGGGGGATTGGTCAGCGAAAGTAGGGGGAAGGGGCGCAGTCAAACCAAAAGGAGAGAGGGGGGATTGGTCAGCGAAAGTAGGGGGAAGGGAGGCAGTCAAACCAAAAGGAGAGAGGGGGGGATTGGTCAGCGAAAGTAGGGGGAAGGGACGCAGTCAAACCAAAAGGAGAGAGGGGGGATTGGTCAGCGAAAGTAGGCGGAAGGGAGGCAGTCAAACCAAAAGGAGAGAGGGGGGATTGGTCAGCGAAAGTAGGGGGAAGGGAGGCAGTCAAACCAAAAGGAGAGAGGG
The DNA here is from genome assembly GCA_036873155.1 of Biomphalaria sudanica. Classification (NCBI taxonomy): domain Eukaryota; kingdom Metazoa; phylum Mollusca; class Gastropoda; family Planorbidae; genus Biomphalaria; species Biomphalaria sudanica. Next base: position 10,600 of record JAZGLO010003599.1, read on the forward strand.
GGGATTGGTCAGCGAAAGTAGGCGGAAGGGAGGCAGTCAAACCAAAAGGAGAGAGGGGGGATTGGTCAGCGAAAGTAGGCGGAAGGGAGGCAGTCAAACCAAATGGAGAGAGGGGGGATTGGTCAGCGAAAGTAGGGTGAAGGGACGCAGTCAAACCAAAAGGAGAGAGGGGGGGATTGGTCAGCGAAAGTAGGGGGAAGGGAGGCAGTCAAACCAAAAGGAGAGAGGGGGGATTGGTCAGCGAAAGTAGGGGGAAGGGAGGCAGTCAAACCAAAAGGAGAGAGGGGGGGATTGGTCAGCGGAAGTAGGGGGAAGGGACGCAGTCAAACCAAAAGGAGAGAAGGGGGGATTGGTCAGCGAAAGTAGGCGGAAGGGAGGCAGTCAAACCAAAAGGAGAGAGGGGGGATTGGTCAGCGAAAGTAGGCGGAAGGGAGGCAGTCAAACCAAAAGGAGAGAGGGGGGGATTGGTCAGCGAAAGTAGGGGGAAGGGACGCAGTCACACCAAAAGGAGAGAGGGGGATTGGTCAGCGAAAGTAGGGGGAAGGGAGGCAGTCAAACCAAAAGGAGAGAGGGGGGGATTGGTCAGCGAAAGTAGGGGGAAGGGACGCAGTCAAACCAAAAGGAGAGAGGGGGGATTGGTCAGCGAAAGTAGGCGGAAGGGAGGCAGTCAAACCAAAAGGAGAGAGGGGGGGATTGGTCAGCGAAAGTAGGGGGAAGGGACGCAGTCAAACCAAAAGGAGAGAGGGGGGATTGGTCAGCGAAAGTAGGGGGAAGGGACGCAGTCAAACCAAAATGAGAGAGGGGGATTGGTCAGCGAAAGTAGGGGGAAGGGACGCAGTCAAACCAAAAGGAGAGAGGGGGGGATTGGTCAGCGAAAGTAGGGGGAAGGGACGCAGTCAAACCAAAAGGAGAGAGGGGGGATTGGTCAGCGAAAGTAGGCGGAAGGGAGGCAGTCAAACCAAAAGGAGAGAGGGGGGAGTGGTCAGCGAAAGTAGGGGGAAGGGACGCAGTCACACCAAAAGGAGAGAGGGGGGATTGGTCAGCGAAAGTAGGCGGAAGGGAGGCAGTCAAACCAAAAGGAGAGAGGGTAGGATTGGTCAGCGAAAGTAGGGGGAAGGGACGCAGTCAAACCAAAAGGAGAGAGGGGGGATTGGTCAGCGAAAGTAAGCGGAAGGGAGGCAGTCAAACCAAAAGGAGAGAGGGGGGATTGGTCAGCGAAAGTAGGGGGTAGGGAGGCAGTCAAACCAAAAGGAGAGAGGGGGGAGTGGTCAGCGAAAGTAGGGGGAAGGGACGCAGTCAAACCAAAAGGAGAGAGGGGGGATTGGTCAGCGAAAGTAGGGGGAAGGGAGGCAGTCAAACCAAAAGGAGAGAGGGGGGATTGGTCAGCGAAAGTAGGGGAAAGGGACGCAGTCAAACCAAAAGGAGAGAGGGGGGGGATTGGTCAGCGAAAGTAGGGGGAAGGGAGGCAGTCAAACCAAAAGGAGAGAGGGGGGATTGGTCAGCGAAAGTAGGCGGAAGGGAGGCAGTCAAACCAAAAGGAGAGAGGGGGGATTGGTCAGCGAAAGTAGGCGGAAGGGAGGCACTCAAACCAAAAGGAGAGAGGGGGGATTGGTCAGCGAAAGTAGGGGGTAGGGAGGCAGTCAAACCAAAAGGAGAGAGGGGGGAGTGGTCAGCGAAAGTAGGGGGAAGGGATGCAGTCAAACCAAAAGGAGAGAGGGGGGATTGGTCAGCGAAAGTAGGGGTAAGGGACGCAGTCAAACCAAAAGGAGAGAGGGGGGGATTGGTCAGCGAAAGTAGGGGGAAGGGAGGCAGTCAAACCAAAAGGAGAGAGGGGGGATTGGTCAGTGAAAGTAGGGGAAAGGGAGGCAGTCAAACCAAAAGGAGAGAGGGGGGGATTGGTCAGCGAAAGCAGGGGGAAGGGAGGCAGTCAAACCAAAAGGAGAGAGGGGGGATTGGTCAGCGAAAGTAGGCGGAAGGGAGGCAGTCAAACCAAAAGGAGAGAGGGGGGGATTGGTCAGCGAAAGTAGGCGGAAGGGAGGCAGTCAAACCAAAAGGAGAGAGGGGGGGATTGGTCAGCGAAAGTAGGCGGAAGGGAGGCAGTCAAACCAAAAGGAGAGAGGGGGGGATTGGTCAGCGAAAGTAGGGGGAAGGGACGCAGTCACACCAAAAGGAGAGAGGGGGGGATTGGTCAGCGAAAGTAGGGGGAAGGGACGCAGTCAAACCAAAAGGAGAGAGGGGGGAGTGGTCAGCGAAAGTAGGCGGAAGGGAGGCAGTCAAACCAAAAGGAGAGAGGGGGGGATTGGTCAGCGAAAGTAGG